>MU130818.1:0-18537 GCA_015039435.1 Imleria badia
TCGGGGCTTCCCTTTACTTAAGTTGCCGCTTTCGAGCACAGGAAATTATGCGGCATATAGACTTTGCCATACAGTAAGCTCTTCAAGTTGTCGGGGTCACTCCTACTAGTAGTTGTGCTTCCTGCATTTCTCTTCAACAACATGTCAGCAGCGTTTGACATCATCTTTGCCGGAGGCGAGTTTGTTTGTACTCTCGCTCGCATGGCTTAGCTTTGCTCACCCAACGCCAGGTGGAACAACTGCGTGTGTCATCGCAGGAAGATTGGCTGCCGCCGACCCATCTCTGAAGATCCTCGTTGTCGAAAGTGGTCAGCACTCTCGCGACCTCCCTTGTCATGTTCAGCCCTGTAGATACATCGAGAACCTCGCGCCGGACAGCACCACCGTCTCCTTCCATGTCGCCAAACCGAGCTCACACCTCAACGGACGTGAAATTGTCGTTCCATGCGGCCGAAGCGTGGGTGGTGGTTCCACTATCAATTGTGAGTTGTAAGCAGCAAATCACCGTTACCTGTGATTCATCTTGTTCGTTCCATACAATTCACCTCGCCCTTGGTCTTGGCATACAGTCATGGGGTACGTGCGAGGTGCCGCATCAGATTACGATGATTGGGAGGCATTGGGCAACAAAGGATGGAGCTTCAATGAAGTGCTTCCTTTGATTAGAAAGGTAAACACACGAATTTGACGTCACAGCGAGATGATAATCAACAATGTAGCTCGAAACGTTCACGCCCATATCAGACAGACCAACTCATGGTTACTCGGGACCGATCCAGATATCTTGTGGTGGAGTTGACCTTGGGATAGGAAACCAATTCTTGAGCGTGGCTAGGGTATATGATCCGGCGCGTCCACAGGTTGACGATAACAACGATTTCAAGACTGCAAATGCGTATAGCGTGCGTATTTTAATTTAGTCGATAGGCTTTCTTGACTGTTTTCCTTCCACTACTAGCCCGCTTACAAGTAAGCGCTCATCGAAAAGACTGTATTCTCCGGCTGATCCCCTACTAATCAAAGATATATCGACCCTGTGACCGGAAAGCGGTGCGACGCTGCTTCCCGATACCTCTATCCATTTTCGGAAAATCTGAATTTGAAGATCATGGTTGGGAAACGTGTCAAACGCGTCATTATCGAGTACGTCAAAACTGAAAGCATATGTATAAATTTGACTCATGCCAACGGTGATAGTAACGGACGTGCGGTCGGTATCGAGTATACGACAGACGCGATATCATGCCCAGGGGTGGATGGCGAGCTCGTTACCGTGAAGGCGAGCAAGTTGGTTGTTGTTTCTGGTGGAGCATTTGGATCCCCATCTATTTTGGAAAGGTCAGGTATTGGTGCTCCGTCCGTGCTCGAGAAGAATAATGTTCCTGTGCTTGTTGATTTGCCTGGTGTTGGGGGAAATTATCAAGGTGTGTTCAGTATACTGGAGAGTCCTTTCAAAATGACAAATCCATTTTACAGATCATTTTGGCCCTTGTCTGGTATTCTATGCATCAGACGAGATTGAAACCATGGATGATGTTTGGAGTGACCCAAAAGCAATCACTGGTGAGTAGTTCATTCAGTTCTGTCATACAAAGCTGTGTGGATGTCGACATGGTTGTTAGCGCACCTTGAAGAATGGGAGGTAAAGGGAACAGGGAAGATTGCTCACAAGTCCGCAACTGTATTCGTCTTACTCTCATGGGTCGCTGAGTATTTTCATCGCAGTGGAATGGTAGCCACGGTGAAAATGCGGCCGACAGCAGCACAGTTGACATCTGGGCCCGCATTACAGTCCAAATGGAAAACATTCTTTCAGCACAGTCCTGACAAGCCCATGGGCATGATCATGCCATTTGCCGGGTAGGTAACCGTAGCATTCTTGGTTCCCGAATCACTCACGTTTATGGTCTTTCACTAGCTTCCCATTTGATCCGAGTCGCTCCATGTTACTTCGTCGGAAACTCTTCTCGGCGGTTTACTATATTGTAAGGAAACATGGAAACTTATGTGCCTCGTCTCTCGCTCTGATATATTGGCATTCGAGCTGTACCCAGACTCGATCGGTAGTGTGCACATCACGTCCGGTGACGATGCGAATTCACCTATGGAATTTGACCCTGACTACTGCTCCAAGTACGCCTTGCAGCTCCCCGCTGCTCTGCTCTATACCCACGATTTATTGTCGCAGATCCAGCGATGTTGAGCAGCTCACTCTGATGTACAAGATGACACGCGAACTTGCAAGGCGTATACCTGCATATCGGGGAGAGGTGGCTGCGTGTCACCCAAAGTTTTCCCTTGACAGTCCTGCCGCTTGTAGAGAAACAGAAGACCCTGTTCCTGCGGATGCGCCAGATATTGTATACTCTGATGCGGACGATGAAGCCATCGTGAAATTCAACCGCGATAAGTGTGAGTTGTCCTTGTCTGACCGTGCTCGTTTTCATAACTGAGACCTTTCCCCCACAACACTTGTAGTATCAACAATCGGGCACTCGGTCAGTTCCCAACTATGTTCGTTCCTTTGTCGGATGAGTTGATGAACGTGTCGGTGTAGCTCGGGACGTGCGCGATGAAGCCCCATAACCAAGGCGGGGTGGTCGATCCGCGCCTGAACGTGTACGGCGTGGAGGGCCTCAAGGTCGCAGGTACGTGATATAAGATTGTTCCCGGACAGCAATTGCCGGTTTTCCTGACGGTGCGCTCACTAGACTTGTCGATCTGCCCGACCAATGTTGGAAACGTACGCCGCTCTTTTGCACTCAGCTCCGAGATCGCTGACTGTTATTCTTCTGGTTAGAATACATACTCAACTGCGCTGTTGATCGGGGAGAAGGCGGCAACCATTATTGCAGAGGATCTGGGTATGAAACTTGTATGATAAACAGAGGAAGATGCAAGCTCTCCAATGCAGTATACTTATGTGGAAATGTAGCTTGCATGCCAAGGCAACGAATGAAATGGCGTCTCGGTGTACTATGCTATGACCTGAGTCATGTCGTGACCGATATCCGTTGTCCGTACGCTGTAATTGGGCTGTTGAGACATGCTCGCAGAATGCTCACGATGATGACAGATGCATGACAGCGATGTATAGGCGATGCTACTTATTCTCCCAATCTCCCAACGCCGGCACTCGTGTTCACAACTCCCGGGTGCCCATCCCCGTCGTGATCCGACCGGCTTGACCCGCAGGTTGAGCATGATCACAGGAGTTACCCGTGTACACCCCATGCTCGTTACATTGGCATACTTTGCGAATGCTGTGGTTGCCCCGCGAAGCGCAATTTCATCGGGCTATCTCCTTATCCTTGATGGCTTGATTCAAGCAAATAGTTTCACCCTGTACCCATGTTTCGGCAGAGTGCTTTTCATTTAGTCGGATGAATTCTCCCGAGTCTCGCCTCTTCTGGACTCCTCTGTCCTGTCGCCGCGCGGGCCGCAGGGCCGATCCGCTCAAGCGAATTGGGGTATAAAACCCTAGTGGGTTGATCCCTGCGATGTACTCATCCTTACCTCACTCGCCCCCGATCGTGGTCATGTCCGAGTCCGAGTTTGATATCATCTTTGCCGGAGGCAAGTCTGTCTAATCGCTCGCATGTATATTGCTCACCACTTTCAGGCGGAGCGACTGCGTGCGTCATCGCAGGGCGATTGATAGCCTCCAATCCTTCTCTACAGATTCTTGTCGTCGAAGGTGGCAAGCACTCGTGCAACGTACCTAACATAGTCGAGCCTTGCCGATTCATCGAACACTTTGCGGCGAACAGCATTACCGTCACCAGGCATAAATCCAAGCCGAGCGCATTCCTGGACGGACGCTCGGTAGTAGTGCAGAGTGGCCATACCATGGGCGGCGGCTCCGCTGTCAATAGTACGCAATGGACCATCTATGGTCGTGTCTCCTCTCAATTCATTCCCACGTCTGCGTCACTCTTGCTCTGGTCTTGGTCTCGTATACAGCCATGTTATACATGCGCGGCGCTCGATCAGACTACGACGATTGGGCTGGCCTAGGTAACAATGGATGGAGCTTCGAAGAACTTCTCCCGTGGATCAGAAAGGTAAACCCGTTGACGTCGCAGAAAAATGATACCTCAACAAGATTGAATAGCTAGAAACATACACACCAATAGCAGAGAGATCAACGCACGGATACGAAGGGCCTATCCATATTTCCGCCGGTGGACTTGATCTTGGTATCGGAACACAATTCTTGGGTGTGGCGCAGAGATATGATCCGAAGCGTCCGCGAGTCGACGATAATAACGATTTCAAGATTGCAAATGCGTACAGCGTAAGCACTTTAATTTAGTAAGCATGTGGACTTACCTACTTTTCTCTCTACAAGCCAAGTTACATGTAAGTGTTTAGCAAAAGGTATTCGCCAGCTGAATCATCACTGACGAAAGGTATATCGATCCTGTGAGCGGAAAACGCTGTGACTCGGCTTCCCGGTATCTGTACCCATACGCCGACAACCCGAATTTAAAGATCCTAGTCGAAACACATGTCAAGCGTGTCATTTTCGAGTAAGATGGAACAGAAGGTGCTATATATGAATGAGCTCACGCAAATATGATGATAGCGGTGAACGTGCGATCGGTATCGAGTATACGGCCAACGAACTCGGTCTCCCGGTCTTCGCCGCAATGGCTAAGAAATTAGTAGTCGTTTCCGCCGGAGCTTTCGGTTCTCCGAGCATATTGGAAAGGTCGGGCATTGGGTCGTCGTCTATCCTTGAAAGGCATGGTATCCCTGTCATCGTCGATTTGCCTGGTGTCGGGGAAAATTACCAGGGTATGTCCGTTGAATTGAGGTAGTCCGTTCCTAACCAGACAGAGGCTATTTTGCAGACCATGTCAATTCCCTCCTAGTTTGCTATGCACCGGACGGGAAAAATACCATGGATGATGTTTGGATGAATCCAGAAACAGCCAAAGGTGAGTCAATCATTCAACTCAATAACATAAACGTGTAGTGTGAACATCACTGCCAGCATACCTAGATGAGTGGGAAGGCACGGGTAAAGGGAAAATTGCCGCGAAGTTCGACATCGTGTTTCCGGTGCCCATGACTTGCTGAATATTGACATCACAGTGGCGTGGAGGCCAGTGTGAAATTTCGCCCGACAGACGCAGAGTTGAATGTCTTGGGATCTGGTTTCAAGTCGAGATGGGAATCCTTTTATGAGAACCAGCCAGATAAGCCTATTGGCATGCTTGTATCGGTCGCTGGGTATGCCTCGGTCTCTTGCTGAATTGTACATGTTAATCCTCGTCCACCAGTTTGCCGAGGTCTGGTTCCAAGTCTCCTTGGAAATTCATCTCCATGGCCTATAACACTGTGAGGATAAACAGTGACTCTTCTTTCCCTCTATAACGTATTGGATCCAAGTTGTACCCAGAGTCTGTTGGGAGTGTCCACATCAGCGATGGCCAAGATGCGAACGCGCCACTGGACTTTGACTCTGGCTTTTTATCCAAGCACGTCCTGCATTAACGCCTTTCGCTCTGCCTACTGATGAAATCAACGACCAGACCCAGTGACCTTCCGCTGCTCAACTGGTTGTATAAAAAGTCCCGTGAGCTTGCCAGGCGTCTGCCTTCGTATCGGGGAGAGGTGGCAGCCTATCATCCAAAGTTTCCCATTGACAGTCTCGCGGCCGTCAAAGAAAGGGACACCCCAGTGTCGACGAGTGCGCCAGACATTGTCTACTCTGATGCGGATAATGAAGTAATCTCCCAGTACCATCGCGACACGGGTAAGTCATCCCTCTGTTCACAGTTGTTTCAATCGCCGAGCCTTTCTCCATGTGCCAACGGTTGTAGCATCCACCACCTGGCATTCAGTAAGCTTCTCGTGGCCCAATTCGTCGACCGCGATCGCCGATCGTATTATGACAGCTCGGAACTTGTGCTATGAAACCCAGAGACCGAGGTGGA
Source organism: Imleria badia (assembly GCA_015039435.1). Classification (NCBI taxonomy): domain Eukaryota; kingdom Fungi; phylum Basidiomycota; class Agaricomycetes; order Boletales; family Boletaceae; genus Imleria; species Imleria badia. Next base: position 5,946 of record MU130818.1, read on the forward strand.
GTTGTCGATGCCAACCTGAACGTATATGGCGTAACGGCCCTCAAGGTCGCAGGTAAGCGACATGAGACTGCCACTTGCGCTCTTGCCTGATGGTTGGATAGATTTGTCCATCTGCCCGACGAACGTCGGAAACGTACGTGTGACATCCGAGTCGGTCATGTTTGAGGTTGTTTACCGATGTTTTTCTCTCCTTGTTCAGAACACGTACTCTACTGCGTTGTTGATTGGAGAGAAGGCGGCGGTCATCATTGCGCAGGACCTGAACATAACCATTTAGATTTTAATGCGTCAAAGGAGTAGTAATACACACCTTGTAAATGTGATGGGGTCCCGCAAGCTTTACTGTCTATTTCAGGCAACTTGGCCACGTGGGAAAATCGCGAGAAAACTACTCCTCATCTTCGGTCATTCATAGCTCGTCACTGCGGCATCGGAATTCGATAAAAAGGATAGCGCTCGACTCGTACGATGCCATAGAATCGATTCCGAGTTGACCGGTTGCAAAATCCACAGTTTCGTTTTTTTTCGGAATTTCGAGGACTCCGGGATTTTGTGTTCGAGTAGGTTTCCTGTCTCTCAGCCTGAATGGGTGCTCAAAGGTACTTCTTGTGTATTGAGCGGGTAAGTGGCATCGCGGGATCCCGCACACAGGCTTGTCGGGATACCCACTCCACGTTATCTCCGTTCCGGGATTTAGCGGAAGCGGATAACTACTGCCCCGGGGCTTTCCTTCGGCTTTCCTTGTGACCCGAGCAGCTGCCTTGTGTCGGCCAGTCACGGATGTAATACGATCATCGAGGCCTCCAGGAAACACCGCATGGTCGGTGTGCAATTCAAATGCATATGTGACGATACCACGTACCCTTGTGCGCGTCTTCTCTCGTATCTGCTCTAGTTTGGCAACAACCCCCTGCGACTTTAGCCTGAAACACGCCTTAAAGATCACGCTTGCCAATGAGGATGAACTCTCTCGGTACTTTGTTTCTGACCTCGGTGTTGTCAACTACACCTGGCCGGGTATATTCTGTCCGTGGCATCGGCCTCCGACGTTGTTGTCGTGGACGCACGTCGTTGTTCAATACGCACAATAATGATGGTCATGCTACTAGTCCGCAACCAAGACCCGCCCACAACCTAGAGTGTATAGCTAAACAAAAATCCGCAGAGGATGCACGTCCCGACCCCTTCTGATGGTGATATGGAAGAGGCAGTTCTGGGAGTTGGTACGTTGGTACCATGCCGCGTTGGGGAACTTGTTGATACTGGAGCCTGATAACCCGCAGGATCGTTTGCACAACGACATCACTACATCAAGGCTAGTAGCCATTTTCTAGATGCGATCTGCCCTCAGAGCTCAAGGAAACCGCTCGCGGCTCTCACAGCCGCACTTGACGTCACTTGAAGAAATAAAGTTTGAGTTGCCACGTCCGCGAGCACTCGGCAGCGCTTCCCGTTTTTCGAGGGCTCGGAAGACAACTGATTAGAAGTGAGATGTCGCGCAGAGATGCTCTGACACGGTGTGCATTATAGTGTCGTGCTCGGCGATCACCGACGTGTGCTTTGTCCCACTGGAAACATAGTGTATAATGACAGCGGATTACCATCATGATTGTCTCCTACAGCGCATGTGCCATTTTGCGTTCTCAACTAGCGACAACATAGCGGAAAGAGGGACAGTTGACTGCCTGCCCCAGAAGCTAGGTATGGCACTGCCAACGTACCAGGCCTCGGTGTGCGCTAGAAGATAAGTGAGATAGACCAATTGATGAAGTAGATCAGACCGTCACAACCCCGCTTCCTTTGTTGTCATTGTCCATACCGGCCGATAAAACCAATATCACATGGGAATCTGTCACTAGAATTTCAAGGTATCAAAAGTGTTCATACCGTAGTTTGAAAATATGACGACCGCATCGGCCAAACAGCCTCCGAACGAGGTGCCTAATTGGCTGTGAAAGAAAATCGGCGCCCACAACCCACCATTTACAGTAATTTCCGTCCAAGTCGAACAAAAGAGAATGAAAGGTCCTGCGATATAAAGGGCCTCAGAATCGGTGAACGACACCTGTTCTGTCTGATCAATCAAACATACCCAGACCTACCGCCGTACCCTCAAGGACGATGTCGGAAAGCAGTAAGTCGCCCTGCGCCTCGTCGATTCTCTTGTCTCACCATCCACCAGCACCTACCGCCTCTGCCATAGAATACACATTCCCAACAGCACTCGACCCCGTGCGGGTCCCTCCAGGCTGCTACCCCATCGAAGTCGTCCAGTTCTGGCGCGGAGAGTACAGACGAGGCCATCCTTTACCCTTGCACTGGTCCATCTTTGTTCGCACGTCCGCAAAATGCGGGAACTGCCACGAGATTGTTGGTGACATGGAGACATTCGCAACGCAAGACCGCTTTGATATCCCGGTCCAGAACGGCGACGACTGGCGGGGCAGCCATGTCATCGGCTACGTCGCACCGAGTCGGTTGCATGATCTGTTGAACCACATCGCGCTCGTACCCGTGGTGCGTCACCGGTGGAACTGGAACTGCCAGAATTGGGTGTACGATGTGTTGAAGGGGCTCAAGGATCCGGATCTATACACGGACGAGAAGGCAACGTTTGGGAAACTGCAGACGCACATGTTGTGTCTTTTGGAGGCCTGGGAGGTGGGAGATATCTGAGTAAGTGGTAGGGAATGTTGCGAAACGGGAAGATGGACTGTGTATGAGGAATTCTGTACTACTGACAGTACTGTCCAAAGTCGATGCGATCGTTATGTAACTCTTTCACGTACTAAAGCATGCGCTGCATACTATACTGCTTCAAGTTACTGCTAGTGCTACTATGGCTAATCATTTCCAACTCGCGGGCCATCCCCTACACACCCACAGTGTCAAGATGAAATTTCAATGTAATACGAGTACAAAGAGACACTGAGGGACCAGTAACTTGAAGGATGGTCACCAAGTTCGTGGGTGTCCGTTAATACTACTACTCTTGCGTGGCAATGCTCTGATGGTGATGCCAGTGAGTCGACGACGCCGATGTGTGTTTCATCGACTGTAAGCATGATAAACAACTTTTGAGTCTCATCTGAGATCCAAGCATTCGTCACTGCGGCGCATATGACGTTTTCCTAGGACACATGTCAGACGGTAATAGCCAAACAACAAAGTACAATGGAAGGTCAGGTATGAATATCTTTGATCTGCCGACCAAAGCGTACCAAGCTCCTTTGTGTAATGGCCAAATACGCATTGACTCTACATGGGAGGGTGGCTAGATTAGATACGATCATACTAATGTCATCGGTGCCATCAAGATCACACGATAATCAGTCATGGTGTCAAAGCACACACACCACAGTTTGGATGACGACCACATTTACATTCGCATAACAAAGGAACTGTGCCTCTGTGGAGGTGAAAGAAAGCGCTCCACAGCCCCAATCCCCGTCCACAGCGAACAAAAAGAATGTGGAAGGTTCTGCGGTATAAAGCACGGCTCCTCAGGAGGTGAAGGGCATCTTACGACATCAGTTCTGTCTCATCCGTTCCAACGTTTACAATCGTACCCTCATACATCCTCGGGGACGATGTCTGGAAGCGGTAAGTCGCTCTTGCGCGTCGTCGATTGCTAGATGTCTCATCACCCACCAGCATCCACCGCCCTCACCGCGGAATATCCTTTTCCAACAGTACTCGACCCCGTGCAGGTCCCTCCAGGCTGCTACCCTATCGAGATCGTCCAGTTCTGGCGTGGCGAATACTCCCCAGGCCGCCCATTGCCCTTGCACTGGGCCATCGTGGTTCGCACGTCTGCTCAGCATGGTAACTGTCACGAGATCGTTGGCGACATGCACACATACACGACGCAAGACCGCTTCGATATCCTCCTGCCGGACGAGAAGCACAAGGACTGGCGGGGCAGCCACGTTATCGGATACGTCTCGCCCAGTCGATTGGACCATCTGCTGAATCACATCGCGCTTGTGCCAGTGGTGCGTCAACGATGGACTTGGAACTGCCAGAACTGGGTGCATGACGCATTGTATGGGCTGAATTATTCCGATCTATACACGGACGTGAACATGACGTTTGGGGCACTGCAGACGCAGATGTGCTGCCTCTTGGAGGCCTGGGAACTGGGAGAAATCTAAGTAGACGGTGAAGGATGTTGATAATGGGCAAACGATATATGGCTGCGTATGCAAGCACCGCCGAGATGTAGCAGTATGTTGACTTGGATATTTGCAATTGTATTATGAACCGGCTGAAACGGCGATACGATACCCGTGCGTGCAGACACTGAAACACCCGTGCAGTCCTGGGTGCCCTTTGCCGGTTCTTAGTGCAAGAACCTTACAATCATGTTAGTAGTGTTAGTAGTGTTGCTCAGGCTAGAGCACCATGCTACTGTGACTCAGCAACTGTTCTGCTCGTCTGAGCGATGAGGCAACATACATCGCGTCTGTTCACTGCAGGTGTAGCAGACACCATAGCTACAGCGGCGGCGAGGACGACGATCGTCTTGATCAAGTATATTTCAATTTCAGGTGGTGGATAGCAGCAGATGAGCTGAGATAGTACCAAGACGACTGAGATAATGGAGACTGAGAACGTTTCAAAACCTCTTTGCAAATGGTTGTTGAAGGTGACAGGTCCGTCGGAGTGGTGGTAAACTCGGAGTCCCATCGCCCGGTAGAGCCACTGTTACATACTGACGCTTGCATTTCCGATGTTGGAAAGTTCAAGTCATGGAGTGCCGAAGAAGATACTGCGCGATGTTTTCGGCAGCTTTATCCACTCTCGGTGCTCCCTTGGGCGGGCGCAGGCATGTCAGTTTTTGACCTACAGTTATGCCACCCGCAACTGGGCAGTGGTGTCGAACAGAACGAACCAAAGAAGGCTCCGGAACTTACTGTCTATTTCAGACAACTTGGCCACGTGGGAAAATCGCGAGAAAACTACTCCTCATCTTCGGTCATTCATAGCTCGTCACTGCGGCATCGGAATTCGATAAAAAAAGGATAGCACTCGACTCGTACGATGCCATAGAATCGATTCCGAGTCATCCGACGACAAGAATTGAAACTTTTTTTGTTCGGGATTTCGGGGGGCCTCGGGATTTACTGTTCGCCCGAATACACGACATGTCGCCCTCAAATCTTGCCGATTCGACTCAGAAAACACCCCTCCACCATGGGGTATGTTCCAGTTGTGGGACCTCAACCAGATCTAAGGAAATATCTCGAATGGGTGCTCAATGTCGATCTAGTCCCCCTCAAAGAGTTCGAGGTGATCCACAAAGATCTGTTGGCTGTGGGCCTCCTGCCATCGATAAAGAAGTTAACATTGCCACCCACTGCCAACCCCTTCGCCGCACCATGGATACCAGTCCTTCGTCATCATATAATCAGTGGTATCCATCCAAACCAGTATCCCCATGCACACCAGACTGTCGAACGTGAGACCTCAACACCGCATGATGTCGCCAACATTTCCTGCAGCTCGTCTATATACAAGTCTGGAGTCTTTTGAATGGTGCCTAGCAAAAACTGTAAAGCCGTTATGATCTGTAGTTCCTGGATCAGAGTTGTATCATACCTCAATATCGACATCTCGCAGGTGATGATGACTCTTCAGGTTGGTTTCATCTGGATCCTTGTCCTCGGTCTGGTCCAGGATAGTCCCATGGATGTTGAAGTGCGAAATAACACGTCTGATAGAGCGGGTCGACAGTTCGAGACACAATGCAATCTGGTTGTGATTGAGTAGCCTAGAGTGTCGTATAACAGCCCACTGTAATTCGGGAGGGACTTTTCGACCTTATCCCATGGCTGTGCCAAGCAGTGTCCCTGAAAAGTGGGATACACGGTAGATACAAATCCGATTTTATTTCCCGAGCTCAAAAAGGAAAAAAAAGGCAACGACAGACGAGCATGTATATCCACGTCCACGACCTGATCCGACTCAAACCCGCACCAGTACCATTACCACCACACGAGGTACACAGTCGAGAGTGCCGTCGCACCAAGAACGGCATATCCACTGCTATACGCGCCTTTCACGGTCATGACTAGATCACATTAACAAGTCAGCCTCACCCACGCATCAACAAGAAGAAGAAATTTGATACGACGGAGACAAGGACGTACATTTACCCAAATCCCACGCGAGATGGCGTACACCATTAAACCCATGAAACGCAAACGGCACCGCAAGCACCACCTTGGCAGCCGTCTTCACATAGTCGGGTACGCCCGCCACGAACTCGATGACGTGGGCACTGTCAAAGGTGCCAGGGGCAACTAGGTATGCGAGGGAGAATCCGTAGAGGACTGCAACGTCGCGTCGTCAGCTTTATCCTCGCGTCAATGGGCCAGAGAAACGCACGTGCACTGAGCGAGGCACCGGTCACTCGGTGTGCGATAGAACCCAACCACGTCAACTGGGGTTGGTAGATGGTGAAATGAGGACTCGAAGGCCGTTTCAAGCGTTGTTCGTTCAAGATGCCTTGCGAAGTGGACGGAGGAAGCGATTGTGTCTGTATGCCGCTGAGACGACGAGAAGAATAAACCTATTGAGTTCATGGCACGCAACCACGTAAACACGACGAGGACTATACCGTTTTCCAATCACAGATCGCAGTGCAACCTGGTTCCTAGCTATGAAAGCAACGTCAGCATCGAGCGACCTCAACCCTTCGAACCACGCACCGAATTTGGGCGCAAATGTAGCTCGTCTGAGAGAAGGAGCGAGACCAACGGCACGGACGGACATGGCGGTTCACTTGTAAAATGTGTGCGACGACGAGGCGAGTTTGGGAGAACGGACGTCGAGAGCGTGGGAACTTTGTCTCTCCAGCCCCCGATGGAATCACACGCTTGTATCTTCCTTGAAGCTTGGGCGAGGCATTATAATTTAACTTGGCTTTTACCTACCTACACGAAGGGTAAAGGAATATATAATACTCAAGAGCAAGCTAGGGACGGTTACCAACTAATAACCTGGATCACTGTGTGAGAGTAATGGTAGTCATCATGTAGTAGGTATGTGTGTAAGGACTGGCAAACGGCACGTACGTAGGAGCGTCGAGTGACACAGACAAAAGTCCGCAACGTTTAAATCTGTAGATAGTAGTGGCAATGTGCAATGATTGTAAAGGTGGCAGGAACCATTTGGTTCATTGAGTCAAATGAGGGATGGATCTGAATCGATGGATGGGATTGTAAACGTGTGACGGATGCAGCTGTGTAGTATATAGAGAAGCAACAGCCATATGCTGAGCCGTGGAATGCTTTCAAAGGAAAGTCAATGGGAGTGGGAGGTCGTGAAAGAAATGATCCATGACAAAAGAATCAGTAACAGTGATGGGACAAGGTCACCCTAACACTATGTCATTATCACCTTGCGCAGCCGTTTCCCAAATCATGTTCGCAAGTGGATGCGGGTGTGCCGGCCCAGGAGTACCACCTCCAGTACCTTCATCCGAATCCCGTCTCCGACCATCAGCGAGCCACGCAACTTCATGACGATACACTGGTCGTCCCTGGGGAGTCATCCCAACGACAGTCGTCGCACCCGAAACGGTCTCTGCTCTCCTTCGATTGCGCAGTTGCGCATATACTTGCGATGTTGGGGAAGGTACGGGCTGAGGCACATTTGGAGGCAACGCCGTTACGCGTTGTCTCGTTGGTTGTACCGTCGATAGCGCCGGAGGAGGCACGTTTGGGGGGACCAGTTGGACTTGGTCAACCGGAATCGGAATGCCTGCTGCCGCTGCTCTTTCTCGTGCAAGACGCTCCCTCTCAGCTCGCCTCTCCGCCCGTGCTACGGCACTCCCATCGGGCCCATCCATCCCATGCAGATGATCGTGTGTCAGCTCCTCAGCTTCCTCTCCGTCTTTGGCGCTGCACCAAAACCGATGTCCCTCGCTCCACGCCGTACTCTGACATTCCTTTCCACAATACTTTGCCTTTCGACATCGCCTACACTTGGCAAACTCCCGAGGGTACGATTCCCATTTACCACAAAGCACTAAAAAAACAGTCCGGTTGGCCAACGAACAACCCAGTGTAGGGACAAGGGACTCACTGTTGGCACACTGCCGAATACCCCCCCTACTGTCGTCCTTCCGACATGCATTCCTCATTATTACACCTGCCCAATATTGGATTTCTGGAGGAAGCCTCGGAGGAGGGTTGGGCAAATCGTTCTCCGACGAACTAGGCCGGAACGTGAACCGTTCAACAAGAGAAAAGACATTTGTCATCCGCGGGGGGGTCGTCGTCGTCCCGGGACTAATCGCTGCAGGAGGTGCTTTCTCCTTCTCCTTCCCTCTCGCAGTGGCAGACGCGAGCGCGCGGAAGAAGCCATGGCTTTCCTTAGCGGGTTGGGGGGGCGCAGGACGTGCCGTGCTTGGGCCAGCAACCGGTTGTTGAGCAGCGCGGTTGGCAGGGAGATTGGCCGCAGCCGGATGGAAAGATACCCGTTGCTTGTAAAAAGCTTGCCTGACGTGTGGGTACTTGCTCAGGTAAGCTAAGAGTTGGAGACTGAGTAAAACATCCTCATCCTTGTATGGCCCTGCATCAGTATCGCGATGGTGATGCACATGGCTGGGCGTGCGTCCCAAGGCCGTGGGAATTGGTTGAGCAGCGGCGTGATCGCGATTGACTCCCGTGGCGCCACCGAGCATCGTACCACCGGTTATGGCGACCGCAGGAACAGAGGCCGGAAGGGATATCACCGTTGCTCGCGGCGTTGCGTCAGGAGCTGTGCGTGTGCGTCTATCCAGCACAGGCGCATCCATGCCAAGCATATTCCGGGGTGCCGTATCATCCATGGCGCCCGGAGCTCCGGGCGGTGCGCCCATAGCAAAATCGTCGTTGGGTTCCAACGACACGATGCCATCCTCCACGCCAACCACGCCGACACCCTCGCCATCTACGCCGCCGCCCTGTGCATGGTTGATAATAATATGTGCATCGGCGTTCATCTCTAGTGGAGCTGTTTCCGGGGCATCGGCTATTATCCCTACCGTGCGTCGCGGGCGTTGGGTCATTGAGCGGGCCGGAGGTCGTGGGGCACGAGGCAGGGGTACATGCGTAGAGGCAGTAATATCGTCAGGATCTTGTGATTGGTCCATATCTACGTCCGCATCGCCGTCATCTTCGGTTTCGGTTTCGGTCTCGGGACGCGAGTTATCCGTCGATTCGTCGGGGGATGTGGGCACCCGTGTGCGGGTGCGGAGCGAGCGAGGCCTGACCGTAAGGTTCGTTCCAGGTGGGTCATCCCACATGGGACGGGCGATAATTGTGCCACTGCGTTCACGACTATTCACGACGACTGTGGCGGTAGGAGTTCTAGATGACGGTGTTGCATTGGTCGAGGTTTCAGCAGAAGTATCAGTATCGAGCTCGCGGGGCGATGCAGATGAATGTCGGCCATATGATAGCCGGTGATGTGATGTGACTTGGATGGACATTGGTTGTGATGACGCATCCACGACAATCGAGATGTCAGAGGATGCTCCATCAACAGAATCCACCATCGGGACGTCCTGAAAAGGGGTCGTCAGTACCCAATCACTATTGACAAGGAACGCGATCTACTTCATCAGTGTTTCCGTTCGCCTCGGCAGTAATATGCTCCTGACGAAGAAATTCTGCAGCAGCGATCTGTCTTTGTAGAGCCCGGGTTAGTTCTGCGGCACCATCCCTTTGTCTTTGTTCCGCCAGCGCCTGTCGCCTGGCGAGACGTTGCTCACGCGATTCCCTCGGCAAACCTGTGGCACTCGAGCTCGGACCAACCGCAAACCCCTTGTTCGCCAACCAAGCCTCCAGGATACAGCCAACAACATCCAGTGTCCCAGCTTGGACGACACGGCTTCGGATCGGCTCGCTCCCCCTCACGCCGATATTAACGACGCATTGAAAGGCAAGCGAAAAACGGTACGCGGCATGCTTGTCGAACGTGGGCGGATTGAGTGTAGGGACGAGTTTAGGAGGACGTGTGTTGGGCGGAGAGAGACCGTATATGACGTTCGGGTTCTCTGGCGGGGGTGGGCACATGCAAAAGTCGTGCAGAATGCGCACGAGACGCTCCAGACCGCCATCCATGGTCATGATCTCGCGTATTCGGGGGGAAGTCGACGTTAAATAGGTGAGATGGTGAAGGGAGTTAAATAGTGGCAACGGGGAGGTGGTGTCGAGTGCTACCGACAGAATTAAAATCAGAAAAAAAAACTCAGGAGAAACGGAGGGAACTGACCCCTTCTATCGTAGAGCTGGGATGAAATGCAGACACATGCCCTATTCTGGGCTGGAAAAGCAAAGTTCGATTCTCGCATAGCGGCGTGCGAGCTGGCGAGTGCGACAAATCGAGATCCTTGATAAGTGTTGGTAAAGCTGAAATTGAACTGATGGGCTTTCTACGGTCAGACTTTTGGCTTTCTCGAGGGAAAGACGAGGGAAAGAAAGAAAGATGGAAAGTGACTCGGCTCTTGGTGGAGGGCTAGCTCGGTCTGGTTGATACCTCTGGATGACTTGAGACGGTGTGTGGCCTTGTTTGGGTAATGTGGCACGCCTACACAAACGCACTTTGATCTCTCTTGCAGATAATCACAGATGAACCGGTGCATTTTGATCCAACGGCCGGAGTGGAGAACCCACTCCGAGTCGACAAGGACATGAAAGAGCAGCTTGTCACGCAATTACGATATAACCACAAGCGTAGGTCGTTTCACAGTTTTACTCTCATCTCCAAGGAAGCGCGGAAATAGATCGCGTAGCTGGCATGCAGCCAGGTCGGCCATCGCGTTAATAACCTACGCGGATGCGGGGCACTCAACCCCACACAAGCGACGCGGCATTAGATTCTCGTCATCGCCAACCAACTGTGCAGCCAGTCACCAATCAGATGGAAACCGTCATTGCCAGGGTTGCGTTCTTACGTCCCTCTCAATAAGCTAGCGGTCGTCGTCGATATTGATGGTTGCACAGGCGAAGACAGAATACCGGCGGCGGCATGCCAAAGTATTGATTTCTCCAAACGTCACTGTGATGTCATTGTTAGCGGTGACGACACGGGAGGCAAATAGCTTTTGAGAGCGCCGTTTCGAGGGGTAGGAACTAGTTGGTCGTATGACCACTCCCAGAGCCAAGTCGGACCCTTACAGGTATAGTCTGGCCGTTTGTTGCGCCGTGGCAGGTTCTGTCATCTGGTGTCCTAGAATGGATCGAGGCTAAATCCATCTCCAACGCTTCTTCCATAAGCCACGAAAAGGTGGGTGAATGAAATGAATGAAACGAAGGAAGGCATTCGACACACCATTACGCTACTCGGATTTGAATAGGGCGCGTACAGATGAGTTCACCCCCGAGTTAACTCCTGCTGCTTCCGCGGTCGGCCGCTGTTCGCCTAGACAATGAGTCGACATGAGATATCATGATCGATCCTGGCTGGTCGGACTCATCCGACGTATCGGACAGTGACATGGCTATTGTCTTGAAGTGCTGGATCTGATTCGGAAACTAAAGCTTCGCATCTGCATCCCCAGAGCTGTCACCACCCTAGGACATCCCCCGCGAAGCCCTCTCGTCAACAAGTACCTCTTCGACGTGTCACGCGCAGGATGGTGCACGACGTGGGTTTGAGAGACCATCGTCGAACACGACTCGATGTGTATGAGTAACCAGGCCCTGATAAATGCCACGCGTGGTATTATAGTATATCCGAGTCGCAGTATTGTTCTCAGATATTCCCATCTCAGTGTGTGCCGTTCGAGCGCACATCCTCTTCCGAGTCGCTCGTTCGTTCAATTCTTCTCTCGCCAACAATGCTGGGTTCCCTAGTTTTTGACACTTGTTCAGATCGAAAGGAAGGTGTAAGTATCTCGAACATAGGCTGGTTATGTATCAAGGACAGCAAACCACAGGGCACACGACATTGAAATGATGTCTGTGAACCTTCAAATGCATCACTAATGGTGTTAAATATAGCCAGGCCGATGGCCGGGGTCGCCTTTGAATGTGGGCTGGTAGGGGATGTGAGAGGAGAAAGTGTCGCTGGGCAAGTCAGAGAGAGATGGAATAACAAGCAGAGGAGTTGACGAGCCACCATATCTTCTTCCACCTTTCACAGGCAAGGCAGGCTGCTGAGTGTTTCTTTCTTTTGGTCCCAAAATTGCTCGAATTCTCTGTACTTCCGGCTCGCACGCAGTGGAATCGGAGCGGACCTTGTTTCACAGAAAACAATTAGAGCACCATGGAGTATACGCACGTCGAGGCTCTGCATTTCGTGGCGTCCGACAGTTAGTTCGGACGAGAAACCATCAAGTCACGAGCGTACCGGTGTACCTGGTCAATGAGCGAAAGCGCCCGCGGACCGGCCAAGGCCAGGTTGGGCTTACAGCTCCAACTCCGAGCATCTTCCCATTCTTTTTGTCTAGGATGCTCCCCTCAAAATGTTACGCAGTCAATCACCACATGTCTGTCAAATGTGAGGAATGGGAAGATGTATCATCCACCATCAACACGTCCCGGAGGGACCAGGAACGGATTAAGGGGGAAAGGCACGACAGGAAAGAGTACACCTG
>MU130818.1:18687-93774 GCA_015039435.1 Imleria badia
GAGGAATGGGAAGATGTATCATCCACCATCAACACGTCCCGGAGGGACCAGGAACGGATTAAGGGGGAAAGGCACGACAGGAAAGAGTACACCTGCGGATCACAAGAAGGTGGGCATGCCCACGATGTTCGGCGACCATTTCAGGGCACACGATCGGATGCGAATAACTGTGAAATGAACTCTTGTCATCCAAGGCAAAACGACCAAGTCGGGCGGATTGACCTACAACATACAACATATGACAGATCAGCAGTAGAGGGTCAGTCTTGCCCGTGTCCCATCACGGCCTGTCCATGATGGCGTCGCAAGCCTCCCAACGGAAATATAGAGTACTTATTGCAGCCAAGAGCAGCCAAGAGAAAAAAAGGGCCTCATGTCCCGCTATTTTTTTTGTTGATAAACCCAGTTTCTTTTGTGTTCATCGTATAGTGGAGCAGCCTATGTAACATCCAACTTCTTCCGTGGGCTCACGTTCGGCCAAGAATCTGCAGCCGTGCGGGACCGTCACGGTAACTTTAAGCTCAACTCTAGACTTGCCGCATTTGGATGGGGTTTATTGTGAACGCGACAAGGAACGATTGATATTAATTTGGATGACCTCACTTTGCAATATGGATGCCGCCTCTATCAGAGCCATCCGTCTTATTGTTTCGCATTACCCCTTTGGGCAATCCGACAAAGAGGAAGAGATGAAGTTAGCGACGCAAGTGCCGCGGTCAGTAGCAACGCAATGAGGACTTCTTCGGATCACCTCACACACTATTGTACCATGACCTACGTCGGTTCTCAGCAAGGAAGCGGCTCGTTATAAAAGAAACTGGAAGTACCGGTTCCCCTCCAGCTCTCGAAACACAACTGTCTTCCCGTCTACGAGCCCTCTCTGCCCCGAGCTCTGTTGCGCATCGACGCCTCGCTCACATTCATTCCGCGCACCGTCTCCAGATCATCATCCTCACCAGACATGGATTCCTTCAGCACCGTCCTCTCTGTCTTCACCAGCTCTGAGCACGAGGAAACCACCTCATCGATTCCCACCGATGCCACAAACAGCTATGGCACCAACTACTGCGTCATCGCATGAGTGCCCACTCACCGCACTCACGCGATAGCGAGAGAGCGCGCGCCTGCGTACTGGCACATTAACTTCGTTGTGAGTAGACCCGTCACAGAACCAAGCTGATCACATCGCTTACCTCCGTTCCTCTCGTTCTCAGCATTGCATGTCTCCTGCACACATTCAACACCCTCATTACCGTCATTATTACCATCAGCATCATACCGCGTCCCGCTACAGCGAAACCCCTTGGATTCCTTGGAAGACATTCTCCATTTTTTCGGCGCACATTCCTTATTCGTTTAATGTGCATAGATATATTTTCGACTTTCAACCTAGTGTTGTTGTTTTAGTAGGTAACATTTACCAGGTATCAGGGAGGGAAACTCGTGGAGCGAAATGGAATTTGTATATTTGGTTATGCGAAGTGCGCGTGTTTAAGGATCTCGACTTTCGAAGTGTTTCTGCCATTGCCAATTGTACACGAGGTTTGAATCACCGTATCCTCGGTCGCGTTCGGTAGCGGGAGAAGCCGATGCGGGGCCCATGGTTAACAACGATACGTCGGCGGTAGAGATCGCTAAAGTTGAAGCGACAAGTTGACAATAAGAGCGCTTGACTGAGGCGGACTGGAATGATGTAGAACTGTCAGAAATGAGAACGATCACATGACTTGGAATACACTCTTGTTTGCTCGAACCAAATAATCTGCGGCAAAAAAGTCGGGAATGTTCTTTGCTTGACTTTCTCTAGCTTTGCTCATTTTCACCAGCTACTCTTTATACGTCCTCATGGTGAGTACGAGTGGCGTGCATGACGCTCAGGCATCTAGCTGATTCGTTGGAATTGTCAACCCAGGCTGCCCAGGCTACGTTCAAATCCATCAAGTCTCTCGTTCCTCTACTGGATCGTGTGTTGGTTCAGCGGTTCAAGGCTGATACCGTACGAGTTTATTATTGTCTGTCGTTCCATGTGAATTTGACGCGCCCTGCCGACGTTTAGAAAACCGCGTCTGGTATTTTCCTTCCTACGTCTGCTACAAACGCGCCCTTGCCAGAAGCGACCGTCATTGCGGTGGGCCCCGGGGCACCCAACAAGGAGGGTGCTATCGTGCCAACTTCGGTCAAGGCTGGCGATCGTGTACTGCTGCCTGGCTGGGGAGGAAACTCGATCAAGGTCGGCGAAGATGTATGTATCTATAAACCTGTATTGGTGACTTGGTGCTGACTGGAGTATTCAGGAGTTTTTCTTATTCAAGGACTCGGAAATTTTAGCCAAGATTCAAGAGTAGGACAGTCAACATTACTCACCTTCGGGGGCATGGCACGCCGAGCGGACCGGAGGGTGACCCGTACGGTCGGAGGAACGGACTACCAGCCCGGAATTGAAAAGTTTAGACTGAGAATTAAAGCATTATCTACTAATTTGCTATGTTCACTGCATGTTTGATGAATTTTTCGTTGTAATCCATGTGCAATACATCCCCGCTCAAGCAACGCAGGTCCGTGTTAAACCCTCAGGATCAGTGACTGCCCGGCACAGCAGAGCGAGGCAGCGATAAATTAGCCGTGCCCAGTTGGCCATGCCCAAAATGCGAGGTGCACTTTCCGAGTGGGGTCGATTTTCATACCGCATAACAACCCTGGATGCATCGTGTCCGCGGTCGAGATATTATGCAGGCACACAAGGAGGGTCCTTCGTGAACGACGTTGCCTTGTCTCGCCGACAACTGGGTCTTCGTCCGATCCAAGCCGTCAGCTTAGTAGTCCAGACGCCGTGCTGATCCTGTGAGAGCCATGTGACCGCGCATATATGGCAGAGCTTGATCATTGTTCCGTTTCAGGTTGTCATCGTGTTTAGTAGTAGTTGCGATCCACCCGCAACAGCGTGCGAGCGGTATACTGCATCGGTGTATTGGGTTACTAAGGCAAGTATCTGTTACGCAAGATCTCCGGATCAGGGTTCCACCGCCCCCGATAGGGCTTGCAACGACCCAATAGCCCACGGGTCCTGTTGGCGTATAAAACCAAGGAAATGGCATACAGACATTTACTTGGCCTCCTTAATCGCACGGCTCACCAAGGCACCCCCAATCCCCTTCCCCTTAGCGGAAGAAAGTTAAAGTATCATGGAACGTGATCCCAGCGTCAGCGACGCCACACCAGACCGCCAGCTCGGTCATTCACAAAGCCAGGACCTCGCAATCGAAAAGCTCGAAAAGCACGATGTTCCTCACCATCCTTCACCCCAGCGCAGTCTCGCGCGTTCTATTGCGATTGTAGCGACATGCACGGCTGGCATGCTGGTCAACGTTCGTCTGCACGTTTTTTGCGTCGCCTTCACTCGCTGACGCTCTAGTAGACTTCAAATGCAACCTCGGTGTCGATTTCTCTCCCTCAGATAGGAAAGGCGATCGATATCCAAGAAGATCAACTTCAGTGGCTGTTATCTGCGTATTCTTTGAGTTCTGTGAGTCCGGCTCCACATTGTCGTGCCTTCATTCTGACGCCACCCTAGGCATGCCTTCTCTTATTCTTTGGACGTCTCGCGGACCTCTATGGACGCAAGAAGGGTTTCTTGATTGGCATGAGTTGGCAATTGGTTTTTGCACTTGGTATAGGATTTTCGAGCAGTAAGTCAGCTACATCGCCTTTTACCGCTCATGCCTATACGCTGCTGTTCTCAGATGGTATCACAATGGATGTCCTCCGGGCTTTCCAGGGAATGGGCGCGGCCGCCGCGATGCCCGCTGCTGTGCGTTGCATTGCCTTTCCTATTCCAGGCAAGCGAGATCCTGATCGATCATCCTAGCTGGGTATCTTGGCCCACTCGTTCCCTCCCTCGCGCGCGCGATCCATCGCGTTCGCAACTTTTGCCGCCGGTGCTCCTCTCGGTGGCGCTTTCGGTAACATCGTTGGAGGCGTCGTCACCCAACTCAGCGCGTGCGTATGCTCTTTCCGTGAACGTGTCATTACGTAATATGTGTTGTTCAGGGAACACTGGCGTGCAACGTTCTTCTTAGCTGCGGGTCTATCAGCAATGTGTGTGGTCAGCGGCATACTGTCATTTGATCCAGACAATATTTCGTCGGAGGTCGACGCAAGGGTGGATTGGATTGGCGCAATGTTGGTTACCAGTGGTTTGGTGCTAATCGTGTTTGTTCTCGGTCAAGGTCCAACTGCAGGCTGGAAAACTCCTTGTACGTCCCGCTTACTATTTTGAACAACGGTTCACATCCTGATTCACACCAGATATAATTGCCTGTCTGGTCATCGGAGTGATCCTGGTGGGCATTTTCATTGCTTGGGAGTATCATCTGGAGAAGTCTGCCCTTGGACCTGAGAAGCCGAGGTCGTTCTGGACGCCGCCACCACTTATGAAGTTGTCAATATGGGGACGAGCCAAGGGTCGGATGGCGGTCATCCTTGTCATTGCGTTCTTAAACTGGTCTGGTTTCATTGCTTGGACTTTCTGGACTCAGGTTTGCCTACGTTCACTACACAATAATGTTGAGATGCTGACATGTGCCATGTTCAGCTTTACTACCAGAATTACCTTGGACTCACTCCGGTGCTCACGATGATCCGCTTTATACCCATGTTCGTCATGGGCTGTCTCTGTAATTTGATCGTCGCGATGGTGGTTTCCAGACTTCCTCTAGTGGTGTTTATTGGTAAGACGATGCTCCAGTGGTTACCCTTCCGGATCCGTGGCTAACAATCAAGTGTGATGCACTCCAGTGTTGGGCACTGTTGTCACGGGATGCGCTTGTGTCTTGTTTGCACTTATCGACCCGTCGGCTACATATTGGGCCTTCGGATTCCCATCCACCACCATGATCGTGTTTGGAGCCGACTTTGTGTACTCCGCCGGAACTATATTTGTTGCGAAGATCGTATTCCCGCACGAGCAGAGTCTGGCAGGAGGATTATTCCAGACAATGACTCAGGTGAGTAGTCGGAAATATCCACTCTCTCGTGTCAGGTTATTATTATCCGACTGGTTGCTGACTCGCACCCACACCCCACAGATCGGGACAGCGTTTGGTCTTACGATTACGACAATCGTGTTCAATACTGTCGTGGACACAGAGTCGGCCAAGCTAGGCGTGGTGCTGAATTCCTCGGGAACGAACGCTCCGAGCTCGGCGGAACTTCAAGGTTACAGATCCGCTCAGTGGACCAGTGCCGCCTTCCCATTCTTCGGTATGTGCTGTACGTGCTAAGTGGGGATTTTGCTGATGGGCTGGAATTCTTCGCAGCTTCCTTATTGGCTGCTATTTTCTTGCGAAAAGTCGGCATCATTGGGCATAGCAGACACGCGGAACAGGATCCATCTGAACAGACCATTACCGAACAAGAAGGGGACCCCCAACCCTAGACATCGGATCGATACCACCATTCAGCCCAGCTCAGGTTTTTTCCACTCTCGGAATCACTGGACATGTTCAACCCGTCCCGACTCACCCCGCTAGACCACATAACATTTTGCATCGTCCTGGCCACCAAGATTACCCATCGCCCGTGTGTATGACCCGTACGAAAAGCCATGAAGGGACATGGACCTTTTAGCTATGTCACATATGTTCGTATGCAGTCCATTCGTATTGCATACCTCAAACTCGCCAACGCTTCTCTTCCTTCCGCTGTTCCCCCTACCACACTAAAAACCAGATATTGAATAATCTACATGAACCACCTTCAACGGTGATAACCTATTTATCTGTCCACGTCCCCTTTCGTTTACCTGTTGACGCGGTTGGCCGTTTCATGGTCCACATGCGTTGATTTGACTTTACCTCATCTTTACTCCACTTCTTTTTTTATCTTGCTCGCTGGTCGCAGCGGATATTCGGACGGGGATAGGATGGAATCGTACGATAAGCTTTGGTAAGGACGTGAATCCGTCGACGACTAATTTAAGGATAGTGATAGTGTAACCATATCCCAGTGTCGACTCGTTGCTTGTAATATTAGGCTCGATTTTTATCATAGTTACTGTGCACCAACGAACGATACATGATGGTAAATACGTTTGACGAATCGGGCTGTCCGATCGATTGATCAGTAAGGTCGTGGACCGCAACTGCCTTATCAGCTTGAGTGACGTCTCCCTCCGGGATACTATCAATCGCCACCGTATTGCCTTCAAGTTGATATCGCCGCTCCGAGGATTTCTGGTGGAGAAACGATGCCGTCAGTTCATCTGTTTGCAGTAGGGCTGGGTATGTCAGTGGTCCCGCCACTGAACTGCTTCTCAAATCTCATGACTATTACTTGGTATCATGGGTTGTCATCATGATAGTGAGTTGAATGACAAATCCAAGCCGCTTCCGGCCCAGCTGCGGACCACTCGCGTGGACGATGCATCTATGTAAGATGATGATGATCGAGTCGTTGGTGCCTGCCAAAAGAAGAAGCTTGAAGCAATGCAACATAATGTTCACACGGGATCGCACGATCAATGGTACCGAGGCAAGAACACCTTCAAGTTAGGGGTTGACGCCTTGCGAATGGTGCTGTCATGAATCCGAGTCTCCGGAAACGTCAGTCACACGGACTGTCCGAGTCCTTGACTACAGTGCGAGTACTCAGGCTCAGGCCTGACGCGAGTTGTTCCGAGTCCACGGCTGGCTTGGATTGGATGGTGGTCTCGTACGATTTCGAACACTTGGGGGCTAATACATACCTCCCCAAAGGTTTTAAATAAATTTGGTTTCCGGTACTACGGTCCCGAAGGTGCGATCCAAATCTGGTTCCGGACTACAAGTTTGCCTTGACCGTCGGACGCGGATGTGAACGCTTTCAATGATCATTGGCGACTCGGATAGGCTGCGTGGGAAGCTGTGGGAAGGTAAAATATCCTGTGAAGCCGAGACGGTCGGGGTAAACGCTGGTACTCAACTCTTGACTCAACTAATAAATCTTGACTGGAAGTCACCCAGTCTAAATCTGCCTGCCGACTCTGCCCGACACACTCGGAATCGAGTATCGGGTCAGGTCCATGCGGAATGTGCGCGCGGTTTACTGAGGCCTCTGAATCAGGAGTTGGTTTGGGAAGTGTGTAGGGAGTCCCATACGACTCGGAGATACTACTACTGTACCATTGAATCGAGAGTCTCACGTTCGTGACGGTGGTCGACACGTATCCACGTCTTTGGGAGGAGCTTGTCATCCCTGATTGAAGCCTCCCATTGTCGATTACGGTAGGTTCCACGCTCGACGTCGAACCGACTCCAACTTCTTAAATTCGAGAACACAATATGCAGTACTTGACATTGAGCCTAGAAACAGAGCATTACGTCAACGTGAAATCCGCGGTCAAATTCGAAGAGATAGATGGGAGGATGCATACGGTAAAAAGGAGAAGCATGATCGTTTGTAAAAAAATATTCCAACAGCGCTCAAGAGAGCGACGACAAAAGTAAACACGACAAGCTCCAGTGACGATAACATTCGCAGACGATAGAAGCCACTAACGAATGTATAGCACGCGTATGTTTTCCAACAGCTGCTCCGCGGTAACGTCCTCAAGTATCTGCACCGTGATGAGGTAGTCAGCGGCAACGCGCTCGTAATCGCGGGAGGTCCAAGCAAGCAAGAGTGCACCGAATGGCTGTCTGAGGGTGGCGAGAAGCCTCAATGCACTTTCGCGCCGCGCAGAATCTGACAAGGGAATGCCCGGGTCTGCTAGAAATCTGAACCATGGATGTACGAGGTACATGTTACGCAAGCTGGATAAGTCTTCCGCTGTCTTGATCTCGACATTCCCGAGCAACGGTACGGTAGCGGTGAAGCTGTGGGAGGTTGGACCCGGGCTAACAAACGGTAGCTGGAACAAAATGCAAGGCAGCTTGAGACGGCCGTAGTGGAGTTCTGGCGGAGGAACGTCGAGTAGGCGGTCATGAAGCCTTACAGCCGCCTCTTTATCTGCATCGGACATGGTCGAATGCATGTCCTTGACTAAGGCTGCTAGCGTCTCCTCCTCGATTGGATTGGGAATGTGGACAGATTCCGACTCCCGGTATACGGTGATTTCAGCAGGGAGGCAAGTGTTGTATTCAGATGGCTTTCCCGTCCAAGCCAATATGCTAACGTCGGCGGATTGGGTAAGCAACGCCCCCAAGAGACGACCGAGTGCACGAGGCGCTTCGTCATCACCGTAGATGGCTTCGATAGTGACCTTGAACATACCCAACAAGGAGTAGGCAATGTCCTCCCTCCTCGTAGCTTCGCGTGTGGAAGCCAGGCGGAGCTTCTGACGTGCTTCACCGGATCCTGGTTTAAGAGCGGCCAGACGGACTGCATCGAGCCCAGTGACAAGTTCCATTCCTCGTTGGATGGCGCGAAGATCTTTGTGATTGGTAGGGTGGAGGTCCGAGCTATGGACATCGATGGGAAGATACGGTTTCCAGTCTTCCGTGTAGAAATGGATAACCCTGGATGCGAAGTACTCCTGCAGGGTCCATGCACGCTTGTTCCACCTACACCCCACGAACTCCGTGAGCAGTTGGTCCAGAATATCCAAAAGTGTGTTGAGATCGACCTCTAGCTGACGAAGTACGCCCTTGAGGTGAACTATCGTGAGCGACGATTCCGAATACCATCGATACATGGATCGCAGAGACACGTCCAACACCTCTTTTTCGGCCTTGTTAATGCAGCAGGTGTCACTCCAAGCCCAACAATATCCGTGATCGCGGGTTGTCCTGCAGAACGTTTGCAACTTCTTGTTGGGAAAGGTCTCCGGGAGACTGTCCACTGTTCTGTTTTCGACGTTACGGAATTCAGGCTCGCCGTTATCTTCCCATGTGTGGGAGAACATAGAATAGCGGAAGTATTGCCAGACGATATCCTTCCAGACGCCATCGGCACTGATCCGTGACGTCGGGGAAAAAACAAGATCCTTGTACTGGGGGTGTGCTCTAAATGCCTCTGTTTGCTTTTGCTTGTCGCAGAGACGCCCACTTGCCGTGTTGATTAGTATATGCGGCCGTGGTTGAGCAAGGGTTTCATTAACAACTCCGAGTATAAGTTTCCTTGTCTCGTAAGGGTTCACACCTTGTTCCCGCTTTGCTGTCAGCAGAGTCTTTTCAGATAATACACAATGTGTGATGAAACCAAAAAATTACCAATTGACTTGGGATCCCTAGAATGTAAAAGTGATGTGATCATTTCGTCCAGTGCTTCAGCTGCTTCACGATAGTATTGCTGTCTAAACAGCACTATATGCTTCCTGTCATAGCCCCAAGGGGACGAAGGATTTAATCTGATTGCCTGATAGAAATGCCATGTAAGATATGTGGACAGACGGGGACTCGGATGACCGTACCTCTTCTGCATCTTGCAGGGCCTCTCTCCAATTTGCTGGGATAATTTCTGCATGTGCTTCACTCCGCTTGAGCAATAGCTCATGTTTCAAATCCCCATCTCCTATGAGGGGTTCCACAGCCGTATACTGTTTGATGGCTTCACCATAGTTTCCAGAATTCAAAGCTTTGTCACCAATGTCCTGAAGCTTTTCGAGACAATCTCTTCTGAATTCTGTGAAGCAGCATTTAAACCATTGATAAATATCAAGATCGTCGTCACTTACTTGAGGACCAGTCTGAGAGTTCCACGTGCATTGCAATCTCCCTTTGATATGTCTCCCTCACTTTAATGAAGAGAACTGCGGCTTCTGAGTTCCCAGCATCCAAGAGAAATTCACATTTTTTCTGTTGAATCTGGATGGCAAGACCACTGAACTTCCATCCAAAGATCTTGCAGAGTAAGTTAGCATCAATCAATTCGAAGGAGAAGGAAAAAATTACAAATGATAAAGTCCACATTTCTCGGGACTCATCATGGGGAAAGATGGCTGGCACTCGAGCTTTATTGAAAGACTCCATTGCACACTCAAATTGCATCTCGGACAAGTGCATGTTTGCCTGATGAAACATTAGAGTCGAAACAACAGTGTCATCACATTGAATCCAAACCTGAACAAGCAACAGCAGCTTTTGATTAATTTGATCCTCACTCAATGTGCTTATACGGGATTTCTCCCTAACATATTCCCCAGCCAAACAGAAGAGAATGCTCTGAAAAAGCACGTCAAGAAGATAGCTCATGATCTCGGAAGTCAGATACAGACCTGGATAACTTCCAAAAGGAATTTATTGTCTGAGTGGCAAGCCGGGAGGACTTCGGGAATCTCCTGCTTGGCCAACCGATACTCCTTCTGGCGAATAAAGGCCATGGTCTTTGCAATCCGACCTATAGGTGATGTCTGAATGAGGAGAGACTAATTGGGTACTTGAGTGAGCACAAGTATCTGAGAGTCGAAGAACTGTTACCTTTTCGGCATCCTCCAATGCGGCGTTCCCATTTTCCAAACGTCCTCGTATAAGAGCCCGGTTAGCAAACGTATTATGACCGGGCGCGGATGCAGGATTCTCGATTTCTGCGGAGAGTACTTTCTCTGCACTTTCTAAAAAGCCATGGAGCCATGGTTTGACTGCTGCATTGATGATGCTCATAAGGGGCAACGAAAACGTGGTCTGTGGATGATAGTGCCGTGATTAGATCGGCGACATAACCACCAGTGGTCACTTACAGGAAGTGGTTTCCGCGTCGTATCTTGGTCGTGAAGTGCACACGAGTCGGGGGGCTCGATGGTGGTCTGATGCTCAGTCATAAGGTCAAGTAGATACACGAGAGTAGAAGCACCCACAGTGAAGTAAGAGGTATCGGTAACAAGTTTTCGAAGATCCCAAATGGTGATTTTCGAGTCCGCCCCGGCCACAAGATGGTCGCTTCCGGGAGAGAAGGCGATGCAAGAGACATTGCCATTATGCTTAAGGGCGTTGCCGATCTGTTCACGGGTAGATGTGTCTCGAAGAACGACGGTGTCGTTTAGGGAGTATGCGATGAGCTTGCTGTTGGGAGATAGAGTGATGGACGATGGGTGGGTGACACCGCGAAGTGCCCACTGGTAGACTACGGATCCGTCTTCAGATTTAAGACATTTGATCTGACCCTGGGACACTGCGAAGATTTGCGGTCGATGGGTGAACCAGGCAAGAGTGACGTTGGGAACAGAAAGGGTCGAGGTGACCGAAATCGGGATGGTGAGGATCTTTTGTCCAGAGCTAGTGGCGTAAATTCGGACTGAGCCAAAGAGAGTAGCTGTAGCGATGCGCTTGCCGCAAGGACAGAACTTGACTGCGATCACGTTATACTCGTGTTTGAGTGGTCCAAGGCCCGGGCGCCTTTCACCCGTAGATATGTCCCACACGTCAGCCGCGCGGGCGTCTGACCCGGTTATAACCCACTTCGAGTCTGACGAGATATCGATAGCCCGCACTCCACCAATAGCATGGCGTACCACCGAGATGGGGGCCCCGCCCTGCACACTGCTCCAGATTGCGAATCCATCAGCCGCACCAGTGACAATCCAGCGCCCATCTTTCGATGCGGCGACGGCTAGGACGCCAGTGCTCGAGTCGATTGGTTCCCCCATCAGATTATCTTCTAGGTGGCGTAACTGGACCGTATTCTCCTCTCCGCTGACAATGCGAGGCCTTTCGTCAGGTAGGAAAGCCAGCGCTCGTATTTTAGAATCAACATCTATCTCTTTCGTCGTATCTGGGTGCAAGATTAGTATTGAAAATATGCATCATGTCCAAGATGATTGGTTCGTACCCTTCGCTGCAAAAAGATCATGGAAAAAATCCATCTTTGCCGACTATATGCGGGGGAGTACTCAGCCTGAGTGATACAAGGGGTCAGCAACGGACTAAAGCGCGGGGTTGGAGGCGAACCGTTTACCTCCCACGATTGCTCCAGATATCTATACTTGTGCATGACTTCCGGCATGATATCGTCGGCCACGTGTCCTTCATAGTTTGCAGCGCCAGACAGCAGCTTTTGGCAGAGTGGAATAAGACCTACACAGTGCGAAGATAGGGTGTCCCCAGTATCAGATTGGAATCAACATCGCAAGGAACTCAGATACCCAAGGAATACATTGGTAGTATACCATGGCGATTAAGTCCTAGGTCATTCCATCAAACGACCGGTGCACTTTTCCGGTCTCACGGCATGCACTTGACGCTCAACCCTTTTTCGGACAATCAGAATATGCAGAATGCGATTGGGTGGCTTTTGAGGGAGGAATGAGCTTAATTTTGTACCAAAGCGTAACAGAACGCACCTTATCTCGATCGAGCCGCTTAGTCCCCTGTACACAGAGTCTAAGTAAAACAGTTCAACTTGCTTCCGAATTTTTAGCTAAGCGAGCGTGTTGCTGGTCGCAGGAGATCACCGGAACTTGCATGGCGAGTATCGAGCTTTGCGATATGAGTACCAGTGTCCACCACGGACCCACAGTAGGCCAGGCACACCATACAAAGGCGAAACGATACACACAAAGTCACCATCGCTACAAGCAAGGGCATCAAGATCAGCATGACCGACAACAACAAAAAACGCTTACTGCACGTCTACTATTGTCTGCGTACCACGAATATTCCCCTCCAGGTCGCGATGCTGCCTATCAATGATGTTTATTCTTGCGCTTAGGGACGGGAACGCGACGCAGACAGGGCAATGGTGTATCGCAGCAACGTCGCGGAATCAGTGCAACTAGTTCCGCGCTTGAACGATGGCGCTGGCGCTGGAACAGGGTATGATCCATGAGAGCGATATTCTTGCAGTCCGTCCACCGCAAACACGAGGGAGTCGCTATATGGCAGCCGCGCCAGAGTCAGGAGAGATTACTGCGACATATAGCATGGATGCTGCCAAACCTTTGCATGACATTGCGTTTGCCTTTGAGGTCGCGCTGAACGGGCACAGCACCACCGACCCAAAGATCTGAACCTGAGCGAACGAGCACGAGTATGGAAAAATGGGGCATTGATGAGGTTTGAAGTCCAGAGATGACATGCTTTTCGATTATGCATCTTGCGAATGATGGCACAACTCAGTGCAGAAGAGACGTAAAGGGTTGGGGAAGGGGCCTCAAAGAGGCGTTCGGGATCTTCCCCGACGATTGAAGGACGAGAGAACCTTGAATGGAACTGCGCGAGACAGTGGTATCGTGAAGTTTATGCGAGACGGATGGGGACTTGAAAGGGTAGGTATATGCGTCTGTTTGAGAGGTCTGGGAATAGTGGGAGTGCCGGTGGAGTACAGTCGAGTTTGGAGCGCGAGATGGTTCCGACATTGACGCGTTGCGGACTTGGGGAACAAAGGATTCGACCGCAATGGCATTTCGCGCATTCGTCAAAGTCTTTGCGATGGCCGAGACAGAGTTGGGGTGAAAAGAAACGAGAAAGAAGTATCTGAAGGACAAAACGGAGTATAAGTCGCGAGTACATGAAGAAAGTGGATGGTATGCTGACGAAAACCATTAGACAGAGAGTATCGATGAGGGCAGTACAAGGGATGGTTGACAGGTTGAAGCGTTTCATGAGACACCCGCACTACCGAATTCGGGGCCGATGAGTTGAATACTTTCCACTGGGTTCCTGATTTGAGAACACTGACAACCTTGAAGCTTGGCTTGAGGCCTTGAAGCCTGAGGAGCCAGGAGATTGCACACGCGTTGACAATAAAAAGTAAAATAGAATGACCACCGCAGGGGTCGAACCTGCAATCTCCTGATTCGTAGTCAGACGCGATGCCATTTCGCCAGGCGGCCGATATTATGCTCAGATGGTTTAGAGTTACAGTACCAATACAAGATGGTTCTCTACCATAGTTAACGGATGTTTTCGAACTTCGTCGGCTGCTTGAAGAGAATCGATCATTAAACTCTGACCAACTTGAAGCATAAACGCTTGTGATCGGAAGATATTGTGGACGTTATATGTGCATCCATCGCTCGCACGGGCAGGGCAAAAGTCGTTGAACTTCCTGTATCATCTTCGCCGCGCGCAACTTCGGTATTCGGAACGAGGGTGCTGGCAAGCTGTTTAGAAGGGTACGTTGAGGGATGAACAAAAGGGTGGGTCATTCACTGGTGAATAGTTGAATCCAAACCCTTCCGAACACCACAAATACTCCAGCATACGGTACGGATGTTGTCACGGTGGTCGACGGGTTGCCTCGTACTGCAGACTGGGCCGCTATCACGGTGGATGGATTGCTGGGCAGGGAGTATTGCGTCATGCCACGTGATGAATTCGACCCTTTATATACATCATCGATCGCCCTCCGTCCCGTTTGTTCCTTCCCTCCACCATTCATCTTTGACCCCTTCGAAGAACCCTCGTCATCCATAGACATGAGCGCACGACAAACCTTTATACCACGTCCGCCGTCCCGTGTCGTGTCGTCCGAACCCCACCCACACTCGACAGATGTACGCGCGAGAGAGGACAATGACATGATTGTCGACGGGAACGGAAAAGCACGATCGGTCGCCGCCTTCTTCGGTCAAAAGCGAGGCACCGGAACTGACACCGCGTCGCAAGGAACGGGGCCACAAGGACCAGGTCTTGGACGAGCGAATGCGAGTACGAACAGGCGGAGCTTCGAAGGGATTCTAAGGCCCGAGATGGTACCAATGTCGATTATACCCTATCCGGCGACAACGCAGCTCGGTGCGGGAATGAAACAACCTGGGGCTGGACAAACGCCGAGGAAAACCACGGGGCCAGGAGCATTCGAGTTTCCTAGCCCGATGACGCCGGTGTCTGTGCCGAGGGGTTTCAAGAAGGGATTCAGGAAGAACCGAGAGGACGAAGCAACCTCAAATGGAAACGCGCATGGGAGCGGTGTCGTCTTTATGGCACCTGAAGGCGGGGCGGAGGTACGCGCCGGTACTGGGACTGGAATAGGTGCATATATGCGCGTATTTGAGGGGTCCGGAAGTGGTGGGAGTGCAGGTGGGTTACAGTCGACTTTGGACCGTGACATCGTTGCGCCGGTGCCAGCGTATGCGCTCGGG
This sequence comes from Imleria badia, assembly GCA_015039435.1. Taxonomy (NCBI): domain Eukaryota; kingdom Fungi; phylum Basidiomycota; class Agaricomycetes; order Boletales; family Boletaceae; genus Imleria; species Imleria badia. The sequence goes on from MU130818.1 coordinate 33,680, forward strand.
GGGTTTGGCGAAAACCCAGAGGACGAAGGGTGCGAGATTGATGACATATTTGCGCGTTCGTCGAGGTCCTTCGGTGCGATGGCCGAGGAAGAGGTAGGTACGGAGAAGAGCAACGATACACAGAGAAGCTTCGGGGGCACAAAACGCGGGATGCGTCGCGAGGACATGGAAGAAAGCGGGAGGTACGCTGACGAAGGCCGCGAGGCTCAGGGATCTGCAAAACGAACGAAGCAAGTGCAGCACGATCCGAATGTAAGTGACTTGTTCGCGCGTCGTGTGCAGTCCCGCGCAATAATGGCAACACCAGGAATACTTTCCGATTTCAAGTCCTCACGCTCCGCCGACGCCTGGACCATCGACTCCATCTGTCAATATGCTGGACCCTGCCATGGTAGTGGGCTCGCTGCTCGAGGACATGGAGGAATTTATCAGCCTGGAGGAAATCGAGGCAGACTGGAAGAGATGGAGAGAGAGCACCACAGAGGAATGGTTGAAAGGCGCTGATGGTGAGTTCTCCGATCACAGATTTGATGAAACCCATGTGTTGGCCAGAACTTGCGAAGGATTACGGGGACATCTTAAACATGGTGCGTAGTACTAACCTAGCATTCGTTCTGATTGTATACGCTGTTCTTGCCGGTGACATAGGTCAAGGATCATCTGACGTAAGTCTTGTGTCCACCTATCATTGAAGTGCGTGGTGTTGATCTACGATGAAGGGAAAAAGTCATGGCGTATGCGAGCATGGTATCCTCGGTTGAAGAAAGACGCACAGAAGTGAATCGCAGTATCGAGGTGATCCATGGAAAGGGAAATATCGTCCGGGAGAACATCTCAAAACTGGGCACGAAGATGTGATACAAGGGATCGCGAGTTCAAGTATGGTCCCAGTCATTCGTCTTGCAGGAACACACCGGAACCACGTCGTCGATAGAGGCAATTTTGGACGACTGGAAGGATAATTGGACAGATAGTTTGCTGTGTTTTTGTTGTGCATGCTACATTTGTGGGTTGCGTTGCGCTGTATTATCAGTTTCCCCAAGGCAAACATGGAGCAACTTGAGCGGAAGATGACCGTGTTTCTTGATGACCGTGACCAACTTGTTACATGTCTTTTACCAATTTCAAGGAAGTTGGCTCGGTGATTGAAGGTGCATGAAATCAACGCACGTGACAAACGAACCGCGTCAACTCTTTTGTTCCCACCGTATCTCTCTCGGAGACCGTCTCCATTCTCGATTCCTTTTCGTCCCTCTCTTTCATCACGCTCACGAACTTTCTAACGAAGTTTTTCACCTCAATAATACTGACTTGTCAGGTTAGTGACTTCTTTCTCCCGGTCCGGCAACCCAAACCGAGTTACTCTCCCTCTACAGAGTCCGCACATTCCCTCACCCATTTCACCATTCACAAACGGTCACGCATACCTCGCTAGGCCATTCACATTGTGCAATATCATCTATAAAATCATATTCCTTGCCCATTTTGTGCTCTTATCGTTCTTTGCACATAGCGCTTTAGCTTGCACTCGAGATGGCAGCCACACAACAACTACCCCCTTGGATGACGCTCTCGACAATTGTCATCACAAATTCGAATGGGCAGCCTGTTGCGACGAGTACGACGACGTTGGAGTTACCTTTGACGTACTACGGGCCCAGCGTGAGTATTGTGTTTTTCCCCCTGCATTTTTTGTCCCGTACCCTTGCATTTCTTGAGCGAGCTCGAGGGTCAGAGCCATGCACAGCTCTAGTGAGCACAGTTTTCACCGGAATGCTCGTCTTCCGAAAGACCGAGCTCAGATAAATGAAGAATGTAATGACGTCGTTAAGGCGATGACTGACAAGGCGTTCTTTTTTTCTAGATACCTCTTGGAACAGACGGGGCCTGGACCTGGGGTGGTCTCACTGCTCCTGCGTCGTCAACGTCGATGTCATCCACAGCGACACCTACAACGACCTCTTCAACAACTCCTTCTACTTCCACGTCCCCTACCACTTCTACTCCTACATCTACTCTGACTGCCACTGCATCTGCGACACCTTATCCTTACACCACTTCTTCAACTCTTCCGAAAGGCGCGATCATTGGTATCATTTTTGGTGCCATCGCGGGTTTTATTATCCTGCTCCTCCTATTCAATTGCTTTGTTCGCTATCGTGCGCAAGGACTTGGTAATCGACGCCACCAAACACCAATATGGACGCACTGGGAAGTCGTTCGCCCCTCAGCTCCTCCCCCGGATGAGGAGAGACCCGCTGGCGTTGGTTCTCCGCGAGACAGTGGCGAAGAAGCGGACTCGTTCCTGCGACGGAGTAGGAGCGCCATCAATGGATCCGGACATGCCGGTTCGAGTGTCCGCCATGTCGCTTCCCTTCCTCCCGGCGCTGCACCTCCGCAGATCATCGGAAGTACTGGTTCAGGCAATTCTGGACATTCAAGTTCTTCTGCTGTTACAGATTATGGTGTCTTGCTTCCTGGTGGTGGACCCATCGGTCAAGCGTACCGCGACGATGCGCGTTTCCCGGCACGACCAAGCAGCGAGATGACTGGGTTCATTATACCCCCCGGCGAACTACTGAAGATTGACGACGAAGAGGAACCTCCGAGCCCACCGCGAATGTATGGTGTTCAACGTCCCAGCGATCCATCCCTTCCTGAATTGTTTTCACCCCTCCTTCCTCCACCGCCTCTTGATGTCGACCGTTTATCCGTCCGTAAGCCTTCTTCCCTGAACGAAAAGGAAAAGTCTATCCGTAGTCTATCCTATCCTGCAAGCGACATGGAAGACCCCAAGGTGTACACTGCGCGTCGGGTCAAAGTGAAGGAGCTCGGTCCACGCTCACCGACTGAGGAGGCGACCTCTTCCCTTACATATTCGGACGACGGTCCCGTTCCTGGACCTAGCAGTTGGAGGAATAGCCTCGGGCTTAGTTCGATCTCGAGGCTGAGGAGGAGTTGGTTCGGAGGTTCGTCTTCGCCCAGTGCCTCCAAGTCTTCTGGCGGACGTGTACGCGCCGACGACCCGGAAGTCAACCAATCGCTCTTGGGTGCACCGCGTGTTCGATCCCGGATCGGTCTTGGTCTCACTATCGATGGCGAACGCCCCATGTCGTCTGTCAGTACCAAAAGTGCCGTGTCTGGTAACACAGTATATCACGATGCCACTTCGCGCCTTGGTACCCCTGTTTCTGTTCCTTCGCGGGCACTGACACCTGCAAGCGCGCGTGGTGCAGGTTCCGCAAACGAGCCCGTCCCTCCTCTGCCAGCGGGAGCACCGCCTGCGTACACTGTCAACGATCCATATGACTCCTTGGGGAGCCGAGGAAGCTTCCCTTATTCCCAGGGAATGGATGTGCTCGATCTTCCCGTTCCACAACCTGTTTCGCCATTTACTGCTTCTGGGGGTACCTCTACAGCAACAAGGAGCGTGGTCGCGCCTCCAGGACTTATCGGCTCACACGTGCGGGCATGGCGCGACTCGCTCTCTGTCATCACTGGATCTGGATCCTCGAATAACGCGAGCATCACGATCGACGTACTCGATGCTGAACCTCCGACGGCAGGGGAAGGGTGGAGGTCAATGGCTGCATTGCTCGGCACCGGTGCAGATGAAAGCGGACCCGAGACAGGCGAGCAACGGGCGACATTTGGTACGGTGAGTTTACTCTTGAGGGAGGGCATCTAAGTGATTACTTAGCTACACGCTTGACAGCCTCAAATAGTCCACCAGCCTCATCCGATGCTCTCTGACCAGGGTTCGCTCCATTCGATGCACTCGCACTTAAGTCCACATTCGCGCTCTTCCGATTCTGCACCCATATCTTCCAAATATCTCTCTGGCTCCAACTCTTCCCGCCCGTCTGCTCATTCTCGCGTACAGACTGCGAGTTCAGGCTCTCTGCATTCAGGTTCCCTTTCTTCATTTGGTCGTCGACAAGGTGGCCCTGTCTCTCCCTCTGTCTCAGCCTTTGGAGTCGAATCAGGCCGACTCTCCGTCTTGGAAGAGCTCCCATCACCCGAAGGACCGAACCGCGTATCGGTGTTGGGTCCCATGCCATCGTTTGCATACTCGACGATAGCGCCGACGATTCGAAGTGTGGGTGCAACGACCACCTCGGACGATACGGACGTGACACGGACGACGACGACGTTGACGGCCGGTACGGAGGTGACATCACTGAAGAAAGATACTGGGGAGGATGAGTTGTCGCCGTTCCAGTTGGGAGCATTTGAGTTCGAGGGCATTATGACATGATAGAAGACTCCTTTTCTTTTCCACGTTCTTCTTGCATGCGAACGTTTATAGCGTTCATTTTTTTGTCGGCGTTACCCCGTTCCCCCACTCCGCGTACTTTGCATCATGCTTGCGATACCTTTCTCCCCGCCCGCCCCGATTATGTGTTTAGCTCATGACTTACTCCTACAACTGACGATGTAACGATGCGATACCTATTGACCCTGCCTTTGATGATGCATGATGCATGATGATCGTTGCTTGTTGCGCCAATCGCTCGTCAGTTCAGTGATATACTTGCATACGAAGAATGACATTCCGAAATTCATTCTTTGAGATGAAACGTTGCCCCTTTGTGGTAGGTCGACTATGGACGGTAAACATATGACTCAGGTCATGTCGGAGAGATCCCCACGAGTAGCGAGGGTCCCGAATGCAACAATCCGAGTCCCGGTTAGAGTAAGTAATCCGGTGCAGCGTACAATTCTTCCGTAGTTACTGTAACGCGGATACAATCGTCGTTCTATACCGAATCCTTTCAGTCCGACATACGTCAGTCACTGTGCCGTCATGTCCGTCACCGTCGACCAGAACCTGCAAGGCATGGACACACCCAAACGAACATCATGTCACTATCCATTTCGACGAAGCAACACGAGAAAACGGACGTACGCGCATCGCCGAAACAATGTAGGATCGGTTTGGATGGGCATGACCAGCGGTACACCTGCCTCTGTACGATTGAATAGCATCTCCGTCTCTCCGATGTAGTATTCGTCCCAGTATGGGGTGATGTTGGTCGGATCGAATTTGGTGTTGACGTCGTAGTACTTGGCGAGGGACATGAAAGACTGGGAGAAGGCGGTGATGAATTGCGTGTTATTGTATGGAGGGGGATCGTTTGGACTAGGATGATGGTATGGGGCGTCAGTTGAGAATATGAAATGGAGAGGGGTGGGTGTGCACCTGTCAAAGTAGTATATGGCGTCGTCACCGTGGTATCCGGGCGGGATTGCAAAGAGACCCTAAGACGGTTCCATCATGTATAGTAATCGCGTACAAAGTTTGCAAGACTGACCTTCCACGAACGACCTGCGAATGCATGGAGCAAGTGGTAGGTCGGGCAAACAAAGATAACTACAAAGAAAAGTCCGAATAAGCGATTGAGTTCTTCAGGTCTCTTTAAACCCAAGTTGCTTGACTTACAATCCCCCATCACCGCAATGGCCTGCTCGAGGGCTGGCCCGTAGTTTTGATACACGTATGCGGCTTGTTGGACTTGGGCATGCGTCATGTCTGGGAAAAGCTCAGAGACGTAATCGGTGATCGTCAACATCTCGTTGGGATTGACGAAGATGTTTCCCTCGTTCTGGTTGCTCATGGCGAGTAGTACTTGCTTTGGGAACGTCAACTAGCTAGAGATGAGTGAAGCTAATCACGTACTCCATTCACCTGACCCTTGGCAAGAGTGACTGTTGGACGCTCGAGGATGAACGTGCCATCGACCACGGGAACGAATACGAATGTGCCAAAGAAAGCGGAGCCAGCGAGATAATAGTTTGCAGCCTGGAGCGTCTCCGCATCCACAGACTGCAGACAAGTGAACGTGTCGGGGCTCGACGAGCAGCTTGCACAGAAGGGTTACCGTGAGGGTCAAGAGCGTCGACTCCGTTGAGGTGATGGCTTACCCGGTCATAGCGGCAACTTCGTCATACAACAACTATGCAATCTCGATCAGTACGCAGGCCTTCCGCCAAACGAGAACGAAGACGCAGCACATACCTGAGGCAGTCGATCGTTGTAGTAATACTGAGACGGCAAAAACGTGGAGCTAACGATCGCAGCATTGAAAAGCGGTGGTTGCGTGTTACCTCCGTTGGCAACAATATGCTGCAGGACGGAGCCGGCACCTGCGGATTCGCCCCATATCGTGACATGGTCTTTGTCACCGCCAAACAGTCCGATCTAACAGGCTCATAAGTGTAAGTAAGATGGACGTGCACGACGAGCCTTACGTGATCCTGTACCCATTGCAACGCAAAGGTTTGGTCAACTGGTGGTGGCAGACATTGTCAACTTGCTCTATGGATGAAGACTTTTTCTTCTCACGGAGGCCAGCGTTCAGAGCGCCCTGAACTTTGAACTCATTTCCAGAGAGGAAACCTGATGTAAGAATCAGCCCGACTGACAAGATGATGTTGGTCTCCGAGCCCGAGACAGGGGCATACCAAATGCACCCAGACGGTATTGAATGACCACGACGACCACGGTGTTCAGTGAGTCAGCGACGAGATCGGCACCATCATACTGGGCCGCGTATCCATACACATAGCTATACTCCGAGATCAGATACGCATGTAGGTACATGCGGATCAAACACGTACCCTCCACCGTGAATCCAGACCAACACGGGGAGCCCACCCGTAGTGGCTGGCTCTGCAAGCATTGTCCCGGGAACGAAGACACTGGTGACAGAATTAGACTCCGCAATCATGTTGGACTATCCTACTCACTTGAGAAACAAGCAATCCTCCGAAGCGGTCGGCGTCGGGCTTTGGCGTTTGTTGTATCCGTACGACGAGACTGGTGCCGTCATATTGGCACCATATGAGGTTTGATAGCACATGTCGGGATTCTGCGTCGCCGGTTGTACACCAGACTCGGGGACCGGTGGCTGAGGTGCTTGAAACCTTAGGTTTCCTGAGCGAGGAAGTCAGCATGACCAGAACCGTACGCACGATCAAACGGAGGTCTATATCATTCTCACCAAGAGGTGGAGCAGCATAGCGAATGCTCAGGAAATTGGTTATGTTCGTCGGTGCATCAAAGTATCCTTGGTATTGTGCATAACCAAGATCCACGATTGGTGCTGTCGCCGCCACAGAGTTCACCAACGAGGTCAAAGAAATCAACCACAACGCAAACCAGACACAGACACGGACCATCCTCACGAAGCTAGGAAAGTGACGATGACTTGCATCCACGGGACATCCACGGGAATAACATTTATACCTCAGCAATAAGGAAGGGTGAACTGCTTTGCAATAAGGAAGTTGCCGGCCTCGGGGACGGGAATAAGGCACGAGCGTTGAAACGTTCATGTTTCAGCTGCTCGTGGGTTTGCACTTGTACCCCGGCGTCACAACCAGCAGCCGGACGAACTCTAGAAACAAGAATTGTCGACATCATGATTGAGGACGTGCCTGTAATGTGAAGTCGTGAACCCCTGGGCGTGGGAATCACTGCTCTGAATCACTGCCTGAGTTACGAGTATCAGAGTAAGTACCTGCCGGCTACGATCATACAGTGCCATTGACCAAGTGGACGGGAACCTCTTAGAAGTCAACCATCCAGAAGCGCTCTCCGTGGCAATAGGGAGTTACATGTCGTCCGAGGAGTGGCGAGACCAACAACTCTTGGCAGATCACATCAGCGCCAGTGACCAACTAGTGCATATAAGGTGGCTTAGAGATGATATACCTGAGTACTGGTGACCATCAAGATCATGATTGCGCAGCAGGATGAGTTCCAAGTGAGTCCCGTTAGCACACGCCTTTCTCGCTATTTTAGCGCGCATACATAATACCAAGACCGTGGCTTCCGATCCGCAAGCCGTGATGGCAAGCCTTCAGCAGGATGATTCAGTGGCCGGTGCACCCACTCTTACTTGAGATTGACTAGGCTCATAGAAGGAGTTACAGTTGCGATCATGACCGTTCTTGGATAATTGCAATAATATCTCTGTGCGTTCATTCGCAAGGCGAAACTTTGGTATTGCCAGTCCCCACGTTTGCAAAAGAGGTAGTGTGCTTGATTCTGGAATTATGCACCAGCCTGGCTGACGGTCTGTAGTTAGAGAACCGTTGGGCCGGTGGTCAATATGCTCTTCGTCCTTTCACGTACCGAATCTCTGGCCTTCATCATGATGATACCGCGCTAAGCTAGCCATTTATGCAGGTTCGTCATCTCACCCTCTCATGCAAGCTAAGTATGATGTTGCCCTGAAGGAACTTCTCTGTCATTCCTGGTAAGTTTCGACTTCCGTCCGGGACCGCGAAGCGCTTCCGCCCGTCTTCACGTTCTCATTTCTTCCGTTCTTAGTCCTAGTTCGCTTATCGCTTACCTCGGAATGCAACGAAACAATAGGGATTCGTTGTCGCCGTGGACAGGAACTTGCAAGGTCATAAATTTGTTTCGCCTCGGGAACTCTCTCAACTGGTTCATCACTGGTTCAGCGCGGCACTCACTGGGCCGTCTCCCGCCGGGAAACTGTGTATTGATGCTGTATTATGACGAGAAGTGACCGCTTGACAACGAACTTGGCTCCGGGCCGGGGAAAATGATAATTCGTTTGGCTCGAGTGGGAATCTTCCGACTATTATAGGACATGGTCACTCGGCGGAGAAATGGTCAGCACTCGTCGATGCCAAATCACCTTGGACAGCGCTTGACCGGGTACATCCCGTCCCCCCACGCGCGGTATTCCTTGGTCAAGTTTCAGGATCTGTGTCGAAAGTGTGCTGCGAGCCCTTCAACCGTGGGACATTTTAAGGTCCCAAAACAACCCGTCCAGAAGCTCCTGCCATCGGTTCTCAGTGGGCGCATCAGTAGGCGAAGAACTTTATGTGAAAGGGAACGCCGTGCTGGCACGAGCGCCCGAGTTGAAGGAACTGCGGATGATGATCAGCGACGCCCGACCGCTGATCGGAGGCATAGCGATCGTAATATTCGTTGGATCCATGGTGTGCATACTCACGATACGATGGACCTACTGGTGAATCACCCAATTCCTTGATTCACTATCCGTAACTTACTCTTGTGGTAGCCTCGTGACGAGCCGTTTTAGAACAATCGGGGCTGAAACCTCGTTGCTTGCGCGTCCTAAAACCGGAAGATTCCGGCGGCGTCAAGCTATAGACCAAAACCAGCCAGTGGCGAGGCTACCCATTAATATGTGGGTGGGTGTAAAAACTTCATCTAAGAGAGCGAATAAGATATGTACGTCGAATGTTATGTCACCGAGGCTGTTATCTCTTAGGTCATCAACGCCCCACAGATATTGTATAACATAATGGTTATGATCCATATCGTGATTGTACGGCAAGATGAATGCTTAGCGACGTTGGCGTCTTTGTACAATGTACATACTAGGCTCACAGCCGACTCATTGACAGGCTTTAAACCTCGCAGTTCGTCTCCGCTTCACGAACTTACGGCTCTCTTCTCTTTTTCTCCTACATATTTTCTCTTACTGCCCACGTAACAAGACTATGGCTTCTGATCCGCAGTCCACCCTGGCCAGCCTTCAGCAGAACGACTATGTGAACCGTACGCCTCGTCTCACTCGAGATCGACAGATTTCACAAAAGGAGTTACAGTTTTGGTCGTGACCGCCGTCGGATATGATTACAGTAAAACACTTATTTCTGTATGCGTTCATTCACAAGGCTAAACTTCTGAATCGGTGTCGCCAGTCCTCACGTTTTCAAGAGAGGTATTATACTTCATTTCGTGGATTCTGGACTTGTCCACAAACCTTATCCTGGCTGCCTAGGTAGAGTACATTTGGGTCTGTGGTTAACATTTTTTCCGCATATGTGATGTATTCTGACGTGACTCCAGAACAAACCTTGGACCGTCGTATCCACATTTTTCGTCCTCGTGCGCATTAAACTCTTGTCGTGATAACACCGCAGCGCTAAGCTAACCACAATTACAGGTTCGTTATTTTGGCCTCTGCGCCTTCATGTACGTTCATGGCCATTTTAATCCATGTACCAAATGTTAACTCATGACTGATTCATCAGAACACTTCCCCTTGGTATGTTCAGGACTCAATACCTGCAGATGATTGAAACTGACTTGCGCGATCTCTAGTGGGGACTTCCTTTCTACCCGGTCCTCCAATTGTAAGTTTTCTCTTTACGTCGTTTATAGCTGACCCAACGATTCCGACCTACAGCTGTGAGTCCCCATTAATTCTTTTTTGTCGGAAACTTCAGACAATTGATGTTAATTAAACAGTTGTAAGTGCCACTTATTCCCAGGTACAAGCCGTGTCCGCTCAGTTTCAGCGATACCTTCAAGGTATGGCCATTGGAACTCTCGGTACGTGGGCGGTCTTTATATTTATATGTGCGGCCGATTGTGAGTGGTCTATATACTTCTCAGAAACGAGCTTCGTGTTGATAATGGTAGTTGTCATGATCCTACGCGTTTGGGCTATGTACCATCGATCGAGGTTAATCCTGGGTGTTCTCCTCACTTCCTACGTTGCAGAGATCATTCCGTCGACCATTGGTTGCATTGTCTACAGCAATCCACGGAACGTTCCAAGTAGGTGGAATCTAGTATCGATAACTGTATTCGCTGCGCTGAGTAGATTACCCGTCTTTCTCGTCGGGCATTACAGTAACCGTCCTTCGAATTCTGGATTACTCGTTTTGCCAGCTAGGATTCATCCCTCTCGGTTGGAATAAAGCTTCTAGCATCACTCAACTCGTTCACGCTTCAGTGATGTGTATGCTAGTGATCATCCGATTTATACGGCAATCGCTTCGAATGTACAAGGCTACGAAGCAGTGGCACCTCAACGAGTTCATCAATTTATTTGTGATGGAAGGTGTCCTCTACTTCCTTTTGTACGTCTTCGTCCTTGTCTCCATCTCGTCGCGTCCTTCCCCGTCGCTGTCCCTCTTTGTTCCATTCAGCACACGCTAACTGTGACTGTCCGTAATAGTATGCTCGGATGGAACATCATCAATACACTGTACGCCTGGGGAATTTTTTCACCAGTGGGATGGCAAATTATATTCGTAGGCTTTGTGGAATCTGTTCCTATTGCCACGATGGCCCCTCGATTTGTCCTCAACGTGCGGGAGCTGTATGCGCGCAATGTTCGGGGCAAACGTGCGAGTGGGATCGACTCGGGGTTCGGCTTGTCCGCATTGACTGGTCATGGCACGAGCACGATGGTGTTTGCGGATAGCGGGCGGAACGAGGGATTGGAATATGGGGAAGAGATAGCAATGACAGAGAGATCCGCGTAACTACATTGTCGATGTAGAGAGTGTTGTATTTGTGCTTGTCGATGACTATTACGTATGATGGGCCTGAATGAATTTTGTTGTTGCACGGATGAGATGAGAGTTTGAATGCGTTAGTGCCAACGTGAGTGACACGAATGTATTGTTCCTCCAATGACAACGGTTATGATCAGATGCTTCCAAGTACGGTGCCTCTCATTAGAATCCAGAAGTAAAACATCCCATATGTGTGGATATTATGCCTGAAGTGGTGGCGTGCAAAAGAAACATCGCCACTCACACCTCACAACTCGATCGTCTCCTTGGCCTTAAATTTCTTGTTCGACCGATCCGCAGAACGGAAACAGAACTGGTTTCCGTACAGATCGAATTCAATGTAAGGTTTGTCGAGCACCGTCCGAATCGTCATCTTCCGTTCTTGTTCTTGTTGTTGGGTCATCTGTGCCGGATCTTGCTCGGTAGCCGACGGAGATAGGGCCGAGTAGAGCGGGACGGCGAGCGCAAAGATGGAATTTCGTTTTGGGACGACTGTGAGAACCAACGATGTAAGAAACATTCAGGGTGAGCACAGACAGGTCGTACGTTTCAACTGGTTCTTTCGTGTGATCAGCTTGAATGCGTTCTCTGTCTCGTGGACGACGATCCCAGAGAGACCGACGAGACAAGGGTTCCGGCTTTGACGGACTAGGGTTTAGGAGCGATGGTGGTGGTCAGTGACAAGTGAAACGAGCTAGGTACGCTGATCACTCACCTGTGAGTAGTGCCCCGTTCAGATCGGCTTTGACCAGTTTCGCGTGCATGGAGGAAGCACTAGGCATCTTGCCTTCATGCGACGATGAAGACGCATCAGGAACACCCAACCCCAACAACTCCGACATATACCCCATCCAAAGTTGATGCAGTGGTACGAACAACTCAAACCTGACCAAAGCAAGGCGCGTGACGCTCCCATCACCAATAGGATCCGCAACGCCATACCTAGTTGCATGTTTCTCCAACTTCCAAAGCCCTTTAGATTGCGCTGCGTTTCGCCCCAATGGCCGAAGCTTCTTCCGGTCTTTTTCGACTTGTTTTCGAGTTTGCTTCGCGAGTCTTTCCTTCTTGGTTCTGCTTTCCCGTGCAGGGTTTTCCAGGAGTACGTGTCGGTCCTTGACGCGGTTCTCGTATATTCCAGCGGGATCGGATGATAGTGTCAGCGCCTGCTGGACATACGTCGGCGTGAAGGGTGCCTCCGTGGTTAGCTTGAGACGCTGATTCTACCATGTTGGGTCACTTTGCTAAACACCGAAATTTATACGGACCTTTCCATCAGTTATTGGCTTATAAGGATCCATAACGTCTTTTTGGTTCGTAGTCATTTGTAGGAGCATATCGCACAATATTGAGTTGCTGGTGACCGTCACTCCTCTCAATGTAAAGTCACGTGTCTTGACCTTGTTTACCAAAGGCTAACAAACCACCAACCACAGTTCCAGAAAAGGAAAGAGACATCAAGTAAATAGCGAATGACCAGCAGTATATATGGGGTATACCTGGAGTCAACGCACACCGAAATAATATGCCACTTATATCCCAAGGTCGTGCACTCCGAGAGGAGATCCACCAGCGGGTCTCTATGACGATGAACCCGATCCTATATCACGCCATCACGATTAGTACGACCAGACGCTGAACCACGACCATGCTTACCATAAATACGCGTGATATACGAAAACCCCAGAGCGATATGCATACAAGCACGCATTCATCCCTCACACGGCTAATGGCTACCGGTCGGTGAAGAGATCAGGAAGGTCCTTCATGTCCAACAGGATCACCCCAGCCTCTTCAAGCTCATCTTCGATTTCAGCCTCGACCACATGAGCTTTGGTAATGCTGCCGCCGTTCCAAATCTCATTGCGATCGAGGGTAGCATGAGCGCCCCTGATCAAGATCACCTCGTTCCCTCTATCAAGCGCGGCGCTACAGGTCGCACGCACGCAATAATCGCTCTGCATGCCAATGACGATGACCTCGGCGTTTGTTGGGATTAAATCTCCCAGCTGGGTGCCGGCAAACGCGTTGTTTTTCTTCTTGTCGACGACGGGTTCGTGCGGGAGGGGTGGGAAGAAGAGCTGCCAACCTGGCGTGTGTGGTTCGTCGGCATCGCTAAGTTCGCCATTATTGCGAACGTGTATGATGCGTGGCGGATGCTTTTCGGAGCGCGCCTTGGAGAGAACGCTCTCGATGTTTTGGCGGGCAGAGTGCGCTGCAGGCACACCGCCCTCTTTGGGGTCTCTCAGGAGGTTCACTTGGACGTCTATGAGGAGGAGTACACGACAAGTGAGGCATGGTGGGTGTTGACTTGGAGACATGGCGAGAGAAAAAGGAAAAAGGAAACAAAACAAAGAAAGGAAAACCAAAGACTCGAACTTAAGCAAACACCTCGCAAATATAAATCACCTCCGCGAGAAGAAGAGGAACGTTTCGGAAAGAAGGCTGCAGACCCTATTTGGCTTTATTTGCACGCAACCCCTTCATCTATCGATGACGTCACGCGAATATTAACCCAGTGGAGTTGCTCGATAGCAATCGATACCCAACCTTGAGTCGAATTGGGGTAGTCCCTGGTAGTCCTGAGGACGTCATCATAGTATAAAAGATGACGGATCCTATCCGTTTCGCCACGCGGACCGTAAGCCGTCCCTGGGACCGCGGCACTGAACACGATCGCATACTATTCCGCCACCATCACCCTGATCAGTACCTCAATAACGAATGAGCAGACCGGAGAGATCGCATCACGGCAATACATCACATCCGAGATCATGAAGTCCATTTCCTCAGGGGGCCAAGACACAACTGGCTACTTTGATGAGGTTTTCGCACCAGTATGACGTTGAGGGGACGGATCGGACTTCCTTGCCGTCATCTACTGCTGTCGCCGTATCCGACACGTGTGATAGGCATGTCGCAAAACATAAGTGGAATCTAATTCCAATTCTCACCCCACTCAATGGCGTAAGAGCGCCTCCTTTCGACATGTGATCAGTTCATACATGGGCATGTTGAGTCATAGCACCTCGTTCCCCTTAAGCCGCAAATGCATCTGCAAATTCTCCATTGGTCACCATCTCGGTGACCACATCCAGTCCTCCAACAAGCTCCCCCTTAACAATGAACTGCGGGTAAGTTGGCCAGTCATTCAATTTCTTCACTCCTGTCATCATCGAATGAATAGATGGAGATGCCAAAAGAGGACATCACATCACCTTGTCTAACCGCTTCATCCTTGAGTATGTCAAAGTGTGTAAAATTCACATTTTGTTCACGCAAAAGGTTTACCGCCTTTCTCGAGAAGCCGCAACGAGGCCCGTCGGGCTCCCCTTTCATGAACAGGACGACCGGGCTTTGGTTCATGATACTACGGATGCGCGCATTGAGCTTTTCTTCCGATTCTTCCGATTCTTCGAGCTTTATTGCCTGAGCGTAAGGTCGTGGTCCCTTGCCGAGATGTTTATCGACCGACTTGGACACGCTCACTGCATCTACACCACTGATTTGATCGAGTAGCGTGTGGCCCTTGAGAGGTGAAACCCGAATAAGCAACAGCTGCTGATATGCTTGGTAAACTAGGCTCCAAGCTTACCCGAAGAAGGATGATTGAGGGAACAGACTGAATATCAAATGACTGTGAGATATCCTCCTGTTCTTCCGCCTCGACCTATCCAGCGACACATCGCCAAGAGAAATGTCACATCAGTAGGCACAAAGTCGGAAGCGTTGTGGAGGGTGCCTTACTTGCAAGACCAACAGCTCGGGATGTTTCTTGGCGAGCTCTGTGACAACTTCGTTCATCTGTTTGCATGGCTCGGCGAATGGAGCCCAGAAATTGATCAGAGAGACCCGCTCCAGATCGGCGGACAAGAGTGACTTGAAATGATCGGGAGATGTTACAATGTGAAGGTTGGTGTTAGACATGACGTGAAAGTTTGAACTTGTAGGCCTTGGATTGTACAATAGCACGATGGCGTAAGGTTCAGTGTGGAGGGAGGACGGTTTGGAGTGAGAATAACGCAAGCGATGGTCAGGGTAACGGGGCTTTTCGCGACTGCCTATCGCGAGAAATTTACATGCTGTGCACCTGATGCTTATCTGATTACCAGCTGATGACTGATATGTACCTCATTCTGCGATGGCGTTATATGCGCTCATTCTTCCTGAACTTTTTTTTTCCTATCTATCCTATACTTAGAGTTAATTATAACCTGCCAGCGCTGTCCTGAACGGTTTGCTTGGCTGTGTACCATGCGTTTGTCACTCCGCCAGAGGCTTCACCCATGTGGGACGGTGATTCAAGTCTCGTTTTCGATCCATTCACGTTCCGATTTCTTTCCGTTGTGGTGGTCAAGGAACGACTTGTGTCCGCAGCGAGAAGCCTTAGAACGATTCCCTGCGGCGCCACAGACGTAGATCATAGACTAAGACTCCGGCCAGCCCTGAACCGCGTGTTGCCTTATTAGTATTACACTGCAGGAGGGTCCCCACCTGAAGTGGAAGGGATATACTCCTAAAAGAAGTACATAATAAGGCCGGCTAGCTCAGTTGGTTAGAGCGTCGTGCTAATAACGCGAAGGTCCTGGGTTCGACCCCCATGCTGGCCATACATTTTTTCCCGCCTTCTTCACACGCTCATCGCACCCTTTCAACGCTCCACAATCGTCATCGTCCACCCGCCAGCGACACGAGCTCGGTGTTCATGTCTTTCATGAGATCGTGATAGGATACTGATCGACGATTCAGCGCTCGATGAAGAGTAACTTCACCGTCATACCTTTTCCAGTTACCCTTTTGCACGGCTCCAGAGGACAAGGTGCTGGCACATTATCCGTCACACCACTCGCGGCCAGACGTCTTTGTGCAAATTACTGTTGGTGAGCTTATATGTGCCATCGCCTCCGAAATGTTTTGCTATTTGTGACGCGTATCGATGCGAGGTGCCCTCCATGATACGATTAGGGACACAGGATGCTATCCTACAGCGTGGACCATGCCGGTCGAGCAAAAAGCGCTCATCCAACAACAACAAAATGTCCCTCACACCATCCAATTCACAAACCGACGTGGATGAACAGCACTCACGACATTAACGGCGCGCCCCGCGCACGAAGACGCGTAACAGCCACATGCAACGCCCCCGCGGCCCCTCGCACATCCGGCATCCGCCTCTCGACCTCTCCCTCCCCGTCGCCCTCTCACTGGCCCAGATCGAACAGCTGCTCGTACACGCTCTGCGCTACCTCGGGCGCAATATCCCCGATTAACCATATCGTCGCAATCACGCTCTGATACCCCGCCAACAACATCCCCGCAGCGACATGCACCGCCTCCTCTGACAAGTCCGGATTTCCCGTCGCCGTCTGACACGCCGAGAGAAAAGCGAAACGGTTTTTACCGCGCGGGCCTGCAGAGACCTGAGTGATGTCCGACAGCTCGAGTCGGCGCCCCGTCGCGAGGATGAGACCGCTGTCGAGCGGGACGAGCTGGTCTTGGACGCCGTGACAGGCAAAGCGGACCCAATACGCTTGCAGCATTTGGGCGAGGACATCTTCGACGGTGCCGGTGCTTTGGAGGTGGGTGATGATGGTGGGTGAAGAGGACAGGGCGTTGACGGCACACTGGAGGTGGACTATTTCGCGGCGTGCACCGGGAAGTTGTACTTGTCCGTTCGTGTCCGGTTGAGGGACGGCGAGGACCCGCAAGTTGGTGGTGGCGACGTCGACGTGGTCTTCGCCGGTTGGCAATATGAGCGCATGAAGCGTAGGGGTGTACGACGAAATCACAAAGTCCGACACCTTTTCCCCTGGGTCATTCGTGTCGTAAAGACCTCCAGCGTGAATAGGGAACGCAAACGACCCAGTCGGACACGAAAAAAATGCGATGCAACTCGCCAGGTATATGGGTCAACTACAACATTGGGCACCGGAAAACCGGCTTACCGAGTATCTGAGCCTCTCCAAGACCAGTCGAACGACTTTTCTCCACAGGTCCGACAAGATCCACTTGAAGACATCATTGGCATTGAGTTGCTTTGACTCGCGGCCCAGTCAGGCTCAGGCACCGAGACTAACAAGCCACTATTTTCGAGGAGGTTCTTGAGCATCCTCTGCAGCGCTGCCACCTCGTAATAAGTGATATCAGGAAGTGGAACATGGAGGGGATCGACCGCGGTCACGATCAACGCGTCGCATCTTTGTCTGCTGGTGTTGAGGATGACAACAGGTCCAGAATGTGCTGCGGCGGCGAGCTGGGTGACGTTTTGGGCAACAAGGAACGTTCAAAGCTTGGTGAAAAGCGGACCTTTACAAGCAGATCATCACGTTCCTTGGCGAGAGCACGGTGTCGGCGTGCCTGCAGCTCGGGTGATGTCACATCCATCCATCCCAGATGGAGGAGAGGGTCTCGCGCGCTGACCGACGCCAACTCCTTGGAGGCGTGCAATAACCGCTCCGCGAGCGCCGGGTGCTTTTCCGCAACTCGTCCAGAGGGGTGCGCAGTTGCAACAGCTGGCCCCAGACGATGGAGCGTCCTTGATTGAGCCATTCGATAGCTGTTTGCGGGCGATGAAGGTCGATCGCAGAAGCGGCAGCGTCTTGTGCGATGTCTCCAGGTCGCTGTAGTGTACGATGCCGATTTTGGAGGGGGCTGGGGGAGCAGACCAATCGCCAGACCATACGCGTCCACAGAGTCGGCCTTGAGCAGCTGAATCCACGACCGCGATACTCCGAAGCGAGCGGACGTAGCAGCAGTAGACGAGCGCGCTGCGAGCGAAAAGTGTGAACGTGCGCTAGAAAGCGCAGAAGAATCGTCCCAAGCCTCGAAACGAGTAATGAATAGGTCGCCGACGGCTTGCAGCCTGACCGCTTTGATAGGATGCTCGTTTGGAGTCCGTCTCACAACTTTCTCGAGCAAGGTGATTGGTTTATCAATGTCGGTCGAGTCGCAGAGGCGTCTAAAGCGAAGTGACAACGCATTGTGAAGGTTGTAGATAAATCCCAGCCTGTCGGGGTGGTCTTGTGGGATTAATCGTAGAGCGTCTCCATAACAGGAAATCGCTTTGTGGATGTCCGCTGGGCCGGGCCTGAAGGCTGCCCTTGCCCTCCATGGAGAGCTCCCCCGCAAGGACGTATGAAAGCCGCTACCTACGAGGACTCCTGCAACTGCCCTCCAGGACTCGGCCAGCCAGCCCAGCCCTTGCCAGACCTCCCCGGTACACCGCCAGGTCATGAAAGCATTGAAAGCGTTTTGTCAACGCAGTGCAGAAATTGCTGAGCATAGCAGGCTTGTCAGCATGGTCGTCTGGCACGAGCCGCAAAGCCTGCTCCTGAAATGAAACCGCCCTATCGATATCAGCGAGATCACCACTCTGTTCGAAGCAATCAATCAACAAGCTACCTAGAGTGCTGAGCGACGCAGCCTCGGCGAGATGGCCCTTGGGGTGTATGTGCCAGTACGTTCTCCGTGGCTGCAACGGCCTTTTTGAGGTTGGCGAGATCGCCGAGACGGTAAAAACGTCTCCATAAGCAAGTACTGAGATCCAAGATCCATTGAACCTGGGCGCGGCTCTCAGGATGGTCTTTGGGCGTGAGACGTGTAACGTCCTCAAAAAGGGCGACGGCTCTGTCGATGTCCTTTATATCACCCAGAAGCTCAAGTGTTCGACCAACGAACGGCTGAGTTTGTCCTGGAACGCTAGCCTTCTGGGATCGCTCGCGGAGATGGAGCCCATGGAATCTTCGAGCAACGAGATGGACCGTTGGATGTCTGCGACATCGCCGTGGGGGTCGAAACGAACAGAGAGTGTAACTAGTTAACCTCCGGGGCTTGTAAGGATGGCCATCCGAGGTCATCCTTGACGGATTGCTCAAGCACGGAAATCGACGTATGGATGTCGGCGAGGTCGCCAAGGCGTTCGAAACGTCCGAGCAACGACCCACCCAGGTCATTCAGACAGGTAAATTTGTTGGGATGACCGTCGGGCATGATTTGGATGGATTTTTCAAGTATAGTGATCGATCTGTTGATGTCGGGAGTGGTCGTGTAATGAGGCGCCAAGAGAGCTGAGCAGACGCACTGTGTTGGGATGGTGGTCCAGAATGCGTCGCAAGGCATCCTCAGCGACGGAGATGGACTTGCCGATGTCAGCAAGGTTCCCGAGCACGTTGGGCTTATCGGTGCGTGGGTCATCTGGGGTGAGCCCCACAGGGTCTTCCAAAGCGAAGACCGACTTTTCGATGTCACCGGGATCACCGAGGCGCTCGAAGTGCGTTCTGAGAAAATGGCCGAGAGCACCCACTCTCGCGTTATCGTTCCGAAAGAGCGGTATGATAACCCCGAGAGTGGAGATTGGCTCTGTGAGGTCAGAGAGCTGATCGAGCTGACGAAACCGGATGCTGTACGAGATCTGCTACCTGGCCAAGTTCCCGGAAACGTCCCAAATGAAGAAGGGTCGTATTTCCCAAGTCATCTACCTCGTCGGGATCATGGTCTGAGGTGGACTGCTCGGAATCTTTGGCATTGTCGATGGAGGTGGGCTCAATGACAGCAGACATCCCGAGCGCAATGAGCGCTGACCGATGATAATAACTCTCGATGGGTGAGTATTCCAGAACTTGTGATGACAGCTCTCTGGCTTCGTTCGCATCTGTCTGATCGCCGTGTTTATTGAAGCGAGATAAGAGCTCAACAGCGAGCTAGAACAAGGTGGCAGGGTGATCCAGATGACCCGCGGGACGCAGATCCAGTACGCCCCGAAAAAGGGTAATGGGAACATCAACATCGACGTCGAAATCGGGACTCCTGGCTTGACAGTGGATGAGCTGCGCCACGGCCAAGTTGTACAGGACGACCGGGAAACAAGCGTGGTCGGGTGGACACAAGTCTACGGCAAGTGTGAATCGCTCGATGGATAACGCAAGGTCTTGTGGGTTCTGATCCTTGCGATAGCACGTGAGTGAACCTTGACCGTCATCCGTAACATCTCTCAGATAGCGGGTGTCGGAGTCGACCTGCGGTTAGTGATGTGTTAGCGACGCGCACGCTGCGGATGAGATGGTGCACGGACATCTGGGACACGAAGCGCGTGCGCTGCTTCATCGCTGTCAACGAGGCTGCATTCCACGGTCACGAGGAGAGAGGAACAAGATGATACAAGTTCGCCCTCCTCTGGCGAAAAAGTGAACACTTCATAGAATGTGAGGACCGAGGAAGCATAGATTCAGACCCGCGAAACTCACGAAGCGCAGCCTCGCCATGATCCAATAATTCTCCGACCGAAACATGGAGTTCACGCAACGACGTTCCATTACCCAGGACAGGTGCGAATTCGAACGAGGCGCCGATCCTGAAATGCACGTTCGCAGGACGCGCCAGAGGGCTAAGGCCATATAAGGATCAAGAAAAGCGACTCGGATCGAGATGGACACATACAGTATAATCCTGTCATCCCAATCGATCATCGACATGTCCACCGAGATTGGTTTGTTGGCTGTTCGCCATTCGGTCCCGCTGACATGTACGGAAACATAAAACCCGACAGGGATGCGTCTGAGACCGACAGCAACATTCGTTGCACGAATACCTGAGAAGTACTTCACAATCACTTTCATCGGACACGACGCGAAAAGGGAGCGAGAAACGCACGCGTAATCACGAGTGCCTGCGACGGAGACTGATGCAGCGTCAGAGAGTTTCCCATTTCCGCTTGAAGACGTGTTATTCCTGCATTCGACGCCCGGCCACGTTCCAAGTCCAGAAGGTCTCAGTTCTTTCTTTTGCTCGAGATCAGCCTTCAGAGTTGAGATGTGACTTCCAGGGCATCCCCTGTTGGCTGTGCGAGCGGAGGCGCGACCCGCTACGATGGTTCCCATGGTTGTGGTTGTGCGTGAGGAAGGACTCGGATTTGTTGAAGGAACGAATCGATGGCACTTGAGCTTGATGGATTAGAGAGAGTGACTTGACACAACATTTCGCTAACTTCTTACCCGGTTGACTCCGTCACAGTTGCAAAAATTCTTGAATGACTCTGTTGACCTTGCACGTTTCGGTTTTAGTACGCCCCATCGAGCCTCTGAACAAGTAGAACTGCTCTCCCGGAATCTACTTCCGCTGGAAGGTGCCTCGGCGGGACGCCCGTCCGAACCGCGCTGGCGGGTGCTACTGCTAGTATGTATATTACCACCATGAAACGGACACAGGCCGGGCCGGGCTACCGACAGTACTATTAGCTGTTGCATCCACGTCACCACCAGCTGACCTCGAAGCACAATATTATACGCAATGCCGCGGCGCGTCGACGAACCCCGTCCCCATTCTTCCTTGTCCTTGCGCCGTCCTCTCCGAGTAATCTTTCGTCATGCGCGCGGTCTGCTCTCTTGAGGCTTCCTCGGAACTGCCCGTTGAACGGTGATCACGACATTGCTACATCGTTCGAAAAGCAAAAATAGGTCGAGTGGTGATCTTTTTCTTTCTGTATACCTATTCCGACGTTCTCATCCCGATCTAACCGAAGTTTTATGTTCTAGTATGCGGGCAGGAACTGTCCTCAGACTACGTCATCCAGCTCGCGATATCCATCATGTCGCTCATTCTTGAAGATGGTATCCGACGCAGGCACATGCGTCCACATCTTGACACCTCCTGTCAGCCGCATCCGACCGATTTATACGCGTACTTTTATTGAGGTGCATCCGCGGAGATGATTGGCATACGAGATTGTCGCTTTCGTCCATGTGCACGTCCTAGGATAACGCTCGCAGCCTCTCCTCGGTACCGCCCGACGGTGCTCACGACACTGCGCTTGGCTTCCTCTAGGTTCTCACCGGCGGCCAACGAAAACAACCCCGTTCTCATCAAATAGCCCTCTCGCTCAACTCTCGCTACCGTTAAGACACCCCCTTGCGCGACTGCAGCACACGTTCGAGGACCCGAGTATTTCGGTTCCCGTCCCTTGCGTCAATACTTACCTGTCCTTCGACAGTCCTTCGTCACCTGCGCTAAGCGCCGATATTCGAAGTTTCAAATCGGTTCCCGTTTCCCGTATGTCATGTTCACCCCATCCCGTTCGGTTCCCGCGAGCCAAGCACGGATCTAGGCTGGAATGAAAATAATTCCCTTTCAGGCTCTTTTTCTATGAATTGACAATGACGCTCATGTTTCACCCTTGTTTGTGAAACAAGTAGAAGATTGCGAGTGCTTTGATGTCGATTTCAAGTTCTCGTACCCAATCTCTCGTGTCATACTCCCACGTTGGCGACACGCGCCCGGATCCGTACTGACCGCAACGTCGTTTCATCCACGCCCGCGATGCTCTTAGAAGTGGCTCTCATCACCTGCTGACCGCCGATATTGACATTCAAACGCGCCGACTCATCTCCCATTCTTCGCTTCCCAAATGTCGACGGCATGCTCACCTCATCTCGGTCGTCTCCCGGATCTACTGATCCAAGGTGGGATGAATGACGTCCTTGTGTGCTCTCGTTATGAATGGAGTGCCCGTGGTTTCATTCTCGTCTTTCGAAACAAGAAGATGACGAATGCTTCGAGGACGATTTCTCGTGCCAATTTCTCGAGCCCTGACATCACACGCCCACGTCGGCGACTCGCGCGTCGGATCCGTACTGAACGCAACGCCGTTTCCCGTATGTCAACGTCATGCATACCCCAGTTCTATTTGTCTCCCTCGACCCAAGGCAGGCTGGAATGGTTCATGGCTGATTCCCTCGCAGATTTCCTTTCCTGTCGTTCGATGCAGCATTGGCATCACGCCCGCGATGCTCTCTCGTCTCTCGTCACCTTCTGAGCGCCGATATCGACATTCAAAACGCTCCGCCTCATCTCCCATTCCCCGCTTCCCGAATGTCAACGTCGTGCTCTCCCCATCTTGTTCGCCTCCCGGATCTACCGGTCCAAGCTGAAATGAATGACGTCCTTTTGTGCTCTTATTATGAACGGATAATAGCACCCCTTGTTTCACCCTCGTCTTCCGAAACGAGAAGAAGATGGCGAGTGCTTCGAGCACGATTTCTCGCAATTTCTCGAGTCTTGACGCCACACGCCCACGTTGGGAACTCGCGCGCCGGATCCGTACTGAACGCAACGCCGTTCCCCGATGTCATTGTCAATGTCATGCGCATCCCAGTTTTTCTTGTCCCTCGATCCAAGTACGGATCAAGGCAGATTCCCCCGCATATTTCCTTTCCTGTCGTTCGATGCAGCATCGGTGTCCACACCCGCGATGCTCTGTCGTCTTTCGCCACCTTTTGAGCGCCGATATTGATATTCAAAACGCGCCGCCTCATCTCCCATTCCCCGCTTCCCCGAATGTCAACGTCATGCTCACCCCATCTCGTTCCTTTCCTCGATCTACCGATCCAAGCTGGAATGACGTCCTTGTGTGCTCTCGTTATGAATGGACAATAGTGCCCGTTGTTTCACTCTCATCTTTCGAAACAAGAAGACGGCGAGTGCTTCGAGGATGGGTTCTCGTGCTCGTGCTCGAGCCTTGATGTCACACTCCGACATCGACGCGCGCGCCGGATTCGTACTGACCGCAACGGTGTCCCGTAGGTCATTGTCAACATCATGCGCACCCCAGTTCTATTTGTCTCCCCCGATCAACGTACGGATCTACCAGGGGAATGATTCATGACTGATTTGATTCCCTTTTAGACGTCCTCCTCTCCTTACGCTTGTTTACGAATGGCCGACAGGATAGGTCGCGCCCATGTTTCACCCTCGTCCCGCGACACAAGCTCAAGTGTTACATGGTGGTGCTTCAAAGAAGATGTCGTGCCGCCGCTGCCCAATCTCAGACTCTTGATGTCGACGTCACACTCTCACGTCGGCGATCCGTCTCCTCGATCAACCCATCTAGGTATTCTGGGACATTAATGATTCGATTCCTTTTGAGACGTCCTTCCCGCGTCCCGGTACGCTTTGACGATATGGCGCGCCCATGTTTCACCCTCGTCTCGCGACACAACTTCGAGGTGACGTGAGTGCGAGTCTGGTGCTTCGAAGGAGATGTCCACGCACGATGCGTCTCGTCCAATCTCCTGGATCAATGTGTCGACGTGATACTCCCATATCGCCACTCTCTCCCGATCCCTACTCCAACGGCCGCAAATTCAACGGCAAGAATTTGGGACACCATGACGGACCGTCTTGCGGATTCGACCATGGATTCATTTCGTTTATCGTTTTCCGTGCGTCAACGTCGCCCGTCGCCCATCGTCGGTCGTCGGTCGTCTCTCCGACTTACCTGCATATGTACCCCTGTTCCCGTTTCAGATGCTACATCGTCTACGAGTCTCTTGGGCGCCCACGTCGTCTATTCATGAATTTGAATACACAAAACACCCGTTTACACAACTTGTTTCAGCCTCGGGCCCGGGCCCCCAATTACTGCCAGCAGAAGCCTATCATCCTTGCGCCTCGATCGAGATTGCCATGTCATCGCCCAAGATATGGATGTCTCGATTCAGTCCCTAGCCGCACCATCTCCGCGGCCGCGAGCGCATCGACGCAAAAGAGGCCATTATCGATAATCCATGCCACATGCGTAACGCAAGTCCCATTTAGCGAGTCTATTACAAAAAAAGAACAAGGAAGCAAGGCACGCCCCCCTCACATGACGACACAATTCTTGCCCCGTTTGCCCTTGCCCGGCCGCTTATTCCCCTCCTCCCGCCGCCTCTCCTCCGCCTCGACTGCGACTGCTCGTCGTCGTTCGAGGGCTTGTTGACGGCGCATGTACATCTCCCGCGCGTGTTCGTCTTCCTCGGCTTGCATCTGTCTCGCGAGGGCATGACTGTTCCCAAATCAATACCATCCCACCACGACAACGAAAAGGACATTCCAAAGAGAGAAAGTAAGGACACGCACTCGAGGGGATCCACGACTCCCAAACCCGCCTCCATCTCGAACCGGCGCAACGCCTGCTCGGCCGTCTGACCCGCCACGTCGCCCCCGACCGGTGCGGCGCGGTGGAAATCGGAATCAACGAACCAGGAGGCGCCGCCGTCGACGTCTTCGAGACATTCCCAGACGATGCTTGGTTCTTGGAGGAAGACATCGTCCATGACAAGGGCGTGGAGGGCAGCGTCTTGGAATACCGGCTGCCGTTGCGTGGAGTTGACGTCGGGGTTGGGAGTGGGACCGGCGCTGGGATTGGGATTGACATTCAGATCGGAATTGGAATTGGAATCAGGCTCGGGCTCAGTGGTGGGTTCGGGGTTCGGGGGCGGGGTGACCGAATCACCGCCGGGGGACTTGTACACGACAGAAAGATGCGCGTTGCAGAAGAGCGCGACGAGTGACCCGGGTTGGAGCGTCGACGCGAGCTGAAACAGACCATGATACGTCAACTGGGACTTGGTTGCGTCCAAGAACTGCTGTGCGACGATAGCTGCATGTATAAAAAAAGAACGATCAGCTGAGAACAAAACGACACCGAGCGGGCCGACCGACCGTGCTCGATCTTGCGTCGGTCCTCGTCCGAGTATAGGCTAGTGCCCTTCCGCGCGAAAAACGTGGCTGAGCCCGCGCTCGTACTCGGACCCGCAGCTGCACTGCTACTCGGACCCGCCTCGGGCGCCTCCCTTGCGTACCCATCTGGCTCATCGCCATGCCCGTCCCCACCGAGCAACCTCCCCTTGGTGATATAATCCGCGTCGGCGATCAAGTTGGCCGCGCTGTCATAGTCCCGAATATGTCCCATCACCTCTGCCTCTGAGCTCTCTGGATCGACGACCCATCCGTGTACAAGCTGGATGCCCGCTTGAGCAAAGAGGGCGAGTTCGCCGGCGTCCGAGGCGGGCGAGAAAGCGGTGATGCTGGTGAATTGAGGGTTGAGGTCGAGGCCCTCTTGTGTGTACCCATGTCATGGACGCGGGGGAGGAGGACGGAGGATGAATAAGAGACAAACAGGGATGGACGAGAGACACGACTGACTCGTGGTACTGGGCATGATGGATAATGCAGCCGAGATGTCAATGTCGGGACAGTTGGTGAGGAGGTACTCGCCGACGAGCTGGGAGAGGAATTCGTACGAGACGGTGGTGCGGTCGTGTGGGAGGATCTCGATCTGTCCGCGGAGGACGAGAATGTTGCCTGACGCATTGTTCAGTGGCATATCCATATCGCGTGCAGGGTTACACAGACACTCACAAATGGCGATAAATGAACATGGGCTGCGGCGGTGGATGAGTGGCCACGTCGCGTGTGGGATGGACTTACCCGTTGAAGTTTTGGGTGATGATTTTGAGGGGACGTCGTGCAGTGCCAAAGAGGATTTCTTTGAGATGCCATACGTCGGCTTGGGACGAATGAACGCTCGGTGCTTCTGGCATTGGACAACGTTGGAGCGAGCACTGGACCTTGACAGCATATCAGCGTTATGTAATGCGACCATGTGCTCCACCTTGGCTTTCCCGCGATGCGGCGGCGACGTGTATTAACAGGCACAACAAGGCACATGAAGTTTATACAACACCGCACTCTATCCGATCAGAGAGGACCGAACAAGATGTAAAACACGTTGGAAAATCATTTTTGAACCCGGAACGTACAGAAAACCAGAGGTTGAAACACAGATACGGAATAGAATCGTACGACTACGTTATGGGAGGATTCAGAAATGAGCGTGAGGAGTTGGTCGTGATTATTCGAGGCGAAAAAAAAAAGAGGGAAAAAATAAGATCCATCCATCCGTCGCACGTAAAATATCCAATGTCGCCATTTGCCAGACACCCCATTCAGTGCAATGTTTTGTGGGAAAAAGAAACGTCGGGACTGCAGGCGACATGGTTAGCAAACAAATATCGTGGTATCGTAGAACCTGGACCATATTTAATAATCGGGACCACCCGATGAACCAAATCCTGAACCACTCGATCTCTCCGAGACGGCCTAAACACAAGAGGTGTTCAATGAATGGAGACAAGGGTATACATCAAAGTGTGGGGAATTACCTCTGGAATGGCCATGGCAAAGACGCAAGACGCTGCTGAGAGCACAAACAAGATTGCGGTGTATAGACGCATGATAGAGATGCTAGAATGGGATGCAAGGATGCAAGGTAAAATCAAGTCGTGAGAGAGAGATGAACTGGGGGTTTGGTGCTTGTCAAACTTTGACGGACCATTCGGTGTCACTTAAGTATGTGGAGGGGGCCCGGGAATGCCCTGAAGATGTACCAAACGGGTTTAGCGAGACCAGGGGGTTTTCGTCATTGTTTACCTGCGCATTTGAAAGAAAAGAATAAATATGTCAATGAAACGACCGGTGACAGATATGACACGCCGCAGGGCGCACCGTCAATTCTGAGGCAGAGGGCAGTGAAATATATAGATGGGTGGAATGAGGGCCAATGAGGGACCTGGAGATCTAGCGATTGAGGTGGGACCTATACCTGGATATTTTGGCCCAAGTCGCCCTGTGGTGCCTGCCATGTCAATCCGAAGCGGATTGCGGAGTGCATGGAACGACGACAGACGGTACAACATCGAGCGGATCAAGTAAAGTGGACATCCCGTATCATATTTAAAAGATCCATCCATTCGTCGCACGTAAGATATTTAATACTGCCATCTAACACACCACAAGGCCCCTTCCTTGCAGTATTTTTCAGAGGGAAAAAGACGTCCCAAAAGGCTGCAACCGACATGGTTAGCGAATGAATGTAGTGGTGACGTAGAACCTGGACCTATACTCAAGTATCGATACCACCACTAGATCCACTAGATCCTCCACTCGACCTTTCTGAGAGGGCCTAAATAAAAGAGGTGTTCAATGGATGGAGATGACGACGAGATATGAGAGGGTAGATAATTACCTCTGGAATGGCCACGGCAAAGACACAAGACGCTGCTGAGAGCAAGAACAAGACTATGGTGTGTAGACGCATGATAGAGATGTTGTATGAGATGAGGACAAGGTAAAGCGAGGTAAACTCGTGGGGAGATATGAGCGCTGGGGGGATTTGATGCTTGTCAAAGGACCGTTTGGCGTTACTTAAGTGTGTGGAAGGAGCCCGGAAATGCCCTGACAGATATACCAAACGGGTTTAGCGAGCTCGTTTGACCAGTGTGCTTTCGTCATGGTTTACAGCCACATTTTAAAGAAGCGAAGACGACTGGGTCCGATGATCAGATTGGAGACCTCAAAAACAACGTACTGTACTCGTTCCACAAGACTTTTCCCCAACGAGTCTCTCATTGCAAAGTGGCCCATAAGCGCCTGGCAAAATGGTAAGCGACGCTTAGCGTCGGGCCCACTGGCCTACCGCAGCCTACTGCCTATAACCTCCGACGGGTGGCAAGTGCCCAGGGTCATCCAAGAGGGCATGCATAGGCCGCTTCAGGGGGCACTGAGGTAGAGGGCAGTGAAATAGATGGAGGAATGAGCGGGACCCCGAGATTGAGGCGGGGCGTGTACCTGGATATTATTTGGGGTCTTGGGTGATGTCGCCCTGATGTGCCTTGGACTGCGCAGGAACGACGACGGACGGTTCAACAACACAAGCGGATCAAGAAAACTGCAAGGCCCGTCGAGGATCGACCTGGTTGGCTGTGATTGGCTGGTCGCGGTGGTCACGTGAATGGTCCGTGCACGCTGACGCGTTCGTTGACTGGTGTGAACTGAGGCGATGATAAGTGTATTTATTATTTATTATTATTATTGTGAGATGGGATTGCCAGTCCGATCAGCCCTCCTCCATCCGACCGACACACTCAATTATGGCTGCAGCGGCTGTATCGCTCGCCTGTCCACTCCGACGCTCGACCAGACTTGCCCACGCCCATCCACGCCGCACACTCAAATTACAAAGACACAACCCAGAACCAGACAACGAACCCGACTCTTCCTCCTCCGACCCTGAAAACGAGCTCACCCCCCGCGCCCTCCGCGCCCTCAAACGCCAACGACTCCCCCTCGACCCCGATGGCCTCCCCTGTACTCGCGCAAGGAAGCGCAGAAAGGACACTTTACATGTGAGTCTTTTCGCCACGCCAACACGCGCACTCTCACTCGCTTCCCAAGCGCCCGTCTACCCAGCCCTTGGCGCCCAGGCGCACCCTCTCCTCCGACGGACACCCACATCCACCCTCGCCGACTGACTCGTACCACGGTGCCCCCACCGCCTACGCATCGCCCTCGTCGATACCCGAGAATCGCCCGTCATCGCCCTCCCACTCGGATGTATCCAAACCGGAGCTTTCGATACCCCTCCCTCCGCGATCCCCGGACCCCTCATCTCCCTTCGATTCAGAGCCTCTCACACCCTTGACCCCACTCACACCCTCCCCCGAATCATCCCCTTCCCTCCCCGGCCACGACCGACAAGCATCACCAATCTCTCCCCCGCATGACCCTCTCCCCCCTCTAGTATCCCTAGACACCCTCCCCATGCCTGAACCCGCCCAAATCCAACAACAATCATCCGCCGATTCATTCACTCCGCCACCCCTAGATCCCGCCCTCAATACCCTCATCCCCTTCGACGGCCTCCATCCACAATTCGACCCCGAGTTATCGGTACAAATACCTCCCCCTCCGACCCCACCCCAATTACAAGGTTTAGAGCTTCAAGCCCAATTTCATTCGTTTCCACAACATCAGCTTTATGTACCTCCAAATCCTGTCTTTGTCCGTGATCGAGAGATCAATATATGGAAGCTAGCTTGTCAAGAGCGCGTAGATTGTTTGTGCGTCCATCATCATCAACCTCCTTGCAAATAGATTCGTTCCCCTGTCGCCATTCCTTTTGATCCGTTTGTATATATAAATGATGCCATATGCTAACCTGGGTCTCTCCAAACCTTCTTTCCAGATTACGCCGCTATGGTATTGATTATATCAAGGCACTTGTCGAATCACAAGCCCGCTCCGTTTCCAGATCGTCACCTATATCAGGCAACCCATCACAGACCAAATTTCGCCTCTATACCCCGGCCAGTTATACCTATTCTCTGTCCTCGTGGGGATCACCCTCGGGAACGCGCAAGGCATTTCCCGTCGACGACCAAGGTGACGATGCGGATCCCGGTTGGCCGATGGATGATGCTGATGCCGATTGGGCGGACGCCGATGTCGACATGGAAGACGAGGACGAGGATGACTACGAGGATGAGGATGAGACTGGAGAGGCTGAGACGGTGCGGGATAGCGAGGCGACGCTAGAAGGTGTGGAGGGATTGGTCATTGCAGATACGGGTCCACCCAAGCCGGACACACAATCGACGGCCGCGATGAACGTGGACAGTACGGGTTCGGACGACCGACCGACGACAAAGGCAACGGCCAGCTCGGAACCACCGGTTCCGCCACGTTCAGCACCCGACCTGTCCCCTCGTCCCTCGACGCCCGTCCCTCATCCATTCCCTTCACCCCCACTACTGACGCCACCCACTCTTCCACCCCTTTCGTCCTTGCATGTCCCTCTGCTATCCGAACCCCCGCGTGCGTTTATGGGCCGCGGTACCCCACCCGACCGACGACGACTGGTCGAATGGAGCGATTCTGCCCGGTTCGCTTCCAACGGCATGGGACCACCGCTCTACCTCTCGCCCGTCCCACAACGGCACGTCAGCGCGGACGTGGGTATCATTCCCATGTCCGTCGACCCGCCTCTCCACCATCCAGCGCCGCCCCAACCTCTACATACGCATGGCGAATGGACGTCGTTTTTATACTCGATGCTCGAGGGGGACGGTGTCGGCGTGGGCGTGGGCATCGGTACGAGTGTGGGCGGCGCGGGCCATGCCTCCGAACCGACGTGGTACGAGCTTGGATTGGCATCTGTCCCCCCGGTCGTCACTGAGCCCGCGCTCGCGCTCCCCCACACGCACGCGCGGACGCCGACGGGGGCGGCGGTAGACCAGCCGGTCGACGAAGGGAGCAATAGCTCCAGCACATTGCGGTTCGCGTTGGGTTGATGGACGTGCGCCTGGGTGGGTATTTATAGAGGTATTATAGCATGGCGCGTTGGTCTTGAGTGTCTTCTCTTTTTCCGCGCCAGATACGCCTCACGCGCAGCTCCGCCCCTCGTCTGTCCGTCACCCCGTGCGCTGCGCTGTGCATGCGTCGTCCACCGGCGCCGGTCGTCGTGTCGTGTCGTTCTCCTGGTGAGCCCAGTTTATAGGAGGTCATGTCCATGTACACGCCCATCTCGCTCTCTACATCGTCGTCGGTCGTCGTCGTAGCGTTGGAAATTTATAATCTCGCCTCGCATGTCGTTTCGGTCGAATGACACGTTTTTTGGCTAGTCGTGTAGCGATAGGATTTTCTCCCACATTTTCTGTTTTTGGTTGTCCCAACATGCATTGTTTTTTTTTCACTGGTATCTGCATGGGATGAGGTGGCGAGTTTTTTGATGGTCAACGGTCCCCCCGGATAACTGGATGGTCTTTTTTTTCGTTTCTCTGCGTTCTTTCTGATCTCCGCTCATTCACTCAGTCACACTCACTCTTTCTCGCTCACTCACTCTATTTTTTTTGACATGGATCTAGTCGGTACACGTCGTCGTATACGTTTTACTGTAACATTGACGGTCACATCGCTCGACGACATGGGTGCGGTGCGAGTGTCAACGATGATGAATGATGCGGCTCGGGGCGGTGACTCGGGAGACCCGGAGGACGTCCCGAGAGGCCTGGACTCGGCTCCGAGGTCGAGCTAGCGTCGACGCGGTGTTTTTCGATGCCAAGACGAGAACAGCATCTGCCGCGGCGAGACCCCGGTCCAAGTACGCTGCGTACAGAGTCCGGTTCGGTGTATTGGGGCAGTACCACCAAGTGATGTACGCTCCATCAAGTATCCATGATGCGCAATCGTCACGATTGCGGTTGCGGTGACTTTGGATGATAAGAGTCAGGCTCATCAACCAGTGTTCATTGACAATGGTCAACGTACGTGGGTGACGTGCACCGGAAAATAGAACCGGCGCATCATGATAGTGCGCCACATTTGCCCTCGTGCACGTGGGTTCGCGTGTCGACGTTGCTTGGATGACGGACATCAATGAGGCTTGATGACACAGTGTACGTTTGTTGGTGTGTGGGATGGACTTGGCGTTCATCTCGACGATGCTATCCACCGTAACGTACCATGGTGGGACAGCAAAAAAGATGTATTGGAATCGACATTGACGATAGAGTGTCTCGGCCTGTCTGGGTGGGGTGCTCGAAGTAGCCTTGGAAACAAGAGTGAACAGATGCGATCGAGGTCACCAGTGCCCGGACCAACCCTCGCAACGGCGTCTCTCTGTCATTCCCTGTTTCGCCAAATGCAGGTCTGTTGTGTGTGTTTTTCTTGTTCTCCAGGGTCATCGTTATCGTGTTGCTGGATACCGATTCGGGTGAGGACACCCAAAGTCAATGACACGCCTGTGCCTGTGGCGTTGGACGCCGTCCCCCTCCATTCACGACGTGCGTGGACCTGGTTGTCATCTCGTATCGTATCGTCGAGGGTTGGCAACGTACGTACGTACGCCCGTGCGTGCGGTCGCATGGTTCGCTACATATGTCGAGTGTCAATGTACATGCCCGTTTCCGGGGACCATTGGACGACGTGGATTGAGAGCGCGAACACTTGAAGCACTGGAGGGTACAACAAGCACCAGCTGAATGGTCACGTTCGATGGGATACATCAATGGGTCGGCGGTGACCAACTTCACGGTAGGGATGGCGTTGCACATATCTGGCATTTGAACGTGCCACGATACGGACAAGGGCTCGAGACTGGTGTCCTCCAAAAACGTGCGCCAAAAAGGAACAAACACAGTCAGGATTGATAGTGGAGATGAGATGTGGTGCCAGTGGATAGGAGAACAGCTTCACTGTTCAAAGTAGAGGTTTTCGCCGATTCCGAGAGTAGTCCTAGTGCTTGTTGATGACCACCGTGGACTCGGACTCAGGAACGACTCACTGTCTTCCTATCCAAGGAGCGGCCGACAGGGGACTAGACTCAGATGGACTGGAGTTTTCGATTCGTTGTCATTGCAAAACATATGGTGAGAGGGATCCGAGTTATTCATGATGAACACGATTTTGCAATCATTTCGGGACTGGGATGGACGTCAGAATTGAACCAGTCAGGGTGAGTTACTCCTCTGTCCTCTGTTGCGAAAGAAAATGGAGATGAGACGTGTCGAAGAAGGTGTGTGCGAAAAAAACTTGATGCATTATCATGTCATGTAGTGAAGTTTCATATAACTAGTGGTTCGTCGATTGAGCTATTCACCGGGAATCCAGGATTTTGGATAAGGTCTTGTAAGAACATCGGATATGAATTTTCCGAACATCCGGACAGCCGAATGACTCCGTCACTGCAGGCCGCCCTACCCACAGCGCAACCGAGGCCTTGAATCATTGCTTCCAACGCACCCCCAATGCTTGGATGCACCCAGAATGCCTCGAATACACCCCCGTCGCGTCGGCGGCACCACCATCACATCCAATGCACCCCCCACGCCTTCGATGCACCCCCATCATGTCACCGCGCCTGGCACGCCTTAAATACACCCCGTCGCGTCGACCGCACCACCATCGCCTCCAATGCACCCCCAACACCTTGAATACACCTTCGTCACATTGGCCACCCCTCCATCACTACCCCTGACGCCTCAAATACGCCCCTAATGTCTTGGATGCCCCCCAACGCCTTGAATGCACCCACATCACATTGACTGCACCCCAACACCTCAAATGCACCCGCATCGCGTCTTCTACACTCCCAACGCCTCAAACGCACCCCAAACGCCTTGGAAGCGCCGCCATCGCGTCGACTGCACCTCAAAACGTCTCAAACACCTCTACCGCATCCCCGACACCTCAAACGCACCCTTAATGCCTTGGACACGCCCACATCGCGTCGACCGCACCTCAAACGCGTCGACCGCACTACCAACGCCTCAAACGCAATCCCAACGTCTTGGACACATCCTATCGCGTCGATCGCACCCTCATCGCGTCGACTGCACCCCAAACACCCCAAACGCACCCTCAATGCCTTGGACACGCCGCCATCGCGTCGACCACACCCCCAACACCTCGAACGCGCCCTTAACACCGTGGACACGCCCCCATCGTGTCAACCACACCCACAACACCTCGAATGTACTCGCCCGCCCGCCATTGATCACATATGTACACGAATGCATGTACGCACGCAGACTCGTGGTCTGCGTGTGCATGCGCACTCGCTTGCACATGTGTAGTAGGGCAATGAGTGCGCCAGTGTCTGGGGGTATGCTTGACAGGTATGCCAGCACCTGGCGGCGCC
The DNA here is from genome assembly GCA_015039435.1 of Imleria badia. Lineage (NCBI taxonomy): Eukaryota > Fungi > Basidiomycota > Agaricomycetes > Boletales > Boletaceae > Imleria > Imleria badia. Next base: position 68,286 of record MU130818.1, read on the forward strand.
CGCAATGAGTGTGCCAGTGTCCGGCGGTGCCTGGTGGTGTGCTCGACAAGTACGCCGGCGTCTGCAATGAGTGCGCCAGTGTCCGGCGGTGTCCGGCGGTGTGCTTGACAAGTACGCCGTCGTCTGGCGGCATCTACGATGAGTGTGCCAGTGTCCAGTGGCATCCGCGACAAGCATGCCAGTGTCTGGTGATGTCTGTAAGGAGTGCACTGGTCTCCAGCGGCGCGCATGCTGAGTGCGTGTCATCCCATGCTGACCATGTTGTTGTAACACTAGCATGATCATTGGTAACAATATCTACAAGTTGGACACGACGAAGGAGGGGAATTATTGTGTACTCAGTACTAACCACGTTGGGCTGCACGTAGCTTCCACTCGGCCGCCACGAGCTCTGTGTCCCTGGCATCCTCAAATCCGACACGATCGACATGGCGGAGATCACCAAGGGCATCACGGGGTACCCCAAGGCCACATCATTCCTCAGTCCAGACGAATTGTTCATGACAGTGAACAGGTGGTGCCATGTGAGTGAGCTTGATGGCCACAAGGCCAGCTTAAGATGGCAGTGAACTTGAATGAACAGGGGCTGAATAAAGTGCAGGCAAGGCGGCGTGTGCACTGGAACGGAAGGGCAGAACGAGCGTGTGAGGGTGGATATCTGCAGGCTTCGAAGGCACGTACCCAGGGATGATGCAGACACATCAGGAGCGTCGGGACACGCTCAGGACGCCAATAATTGGCCGAGGAACTAGCGGAACGCATGGAAACGCGTCAGAGAGCACTTGGAGCAAAGAGTTGAAGGCAACTCACCGGACGAGCTGGTCGTCGAAGCGGACATATCTGGCGACTTCCTGGGGTTCCTAGAACGCTCCAGAGGGCAGACGGACTACGGCGTCGACGAAACGAACTCGTTGAATCAACACAGAGGGCCAGGAGGCTATGAGGATGAGCTACATGCGTCGAGAGGCGTCAAGAGTGATTGGAGGCGCCAGAGCGAAGGGAATGGCAACCAGCGAGATGGGAAATGAGGCCGGAACGACGGCGCAACGACAGCGCAACGACAGCGCTCGTCACTGTCCGTCACATCCTCAGGGCCCTTTCGGGCTCATATTGTCAGCCTCAACTGTTCGTAACAAACCAAGGCTACTGATCATACTTTGATCGAGATTGCATCATGGTCGACGCCTCCGAGTCGAGCATTGGGCAACGCGAGCCGATTGCGCTGTGGGTAGGGCGGCCTCCTTAGAAGAGGAGGAACGACTGTCTTCCTACCTAAGGGGCTGCCTACGGGAGACTAGGGCGGCCTGCGGTGACGGAGTGATTCGGCTTGTTCGCGGCAGTTGAATCTCCGCCCAGATTTGGTTGCGGCATGCGTCGTGCCGGTGACTTGGTTCGGACGCTCGGACTGTCCGGATGTTTGGAAAAATCATATCCGCGGCTTTTTGCCTTGTAATGCCTTGTAAAGTCTTGTAATTAGAGTATTCGAAGTAATAATGAGCTATCGTGACAAGCATGGATATTCCACTACCGCGGTACGCCGCTGGACGAGTCCTCGTGGGCAGAGGTAGTCCTCGTGTGCGTAGTCAGCAGCCATCAATCCATCCATCTATCCACGTCCTCGTGGCAGGAGCTCTCTAGAAAGCGGGGGCAGTCTAGCCCGGTAGCCCCGGTCCAACATGCTGAATCGCTGATGTTCAGGGTAGACGTGATGAAGGGATCGACACTAGCTTCGGTTTGTCGCTAGCTGGCGATGGCGCTGTCGGGATGGGGATGGGATTCCTAGATGCTGAACAAAACGTGGGGTTAGGCTCACGTTGTGAGTAAGAGTCTTCCTGAACTCCTTCGACTCGGAGTTCGATGGCTTACTGTTTATCATATGCCAGTGGCCCTCAGGCTGCTGAGCTAAGTAGGTTGTCCGAGTCTCGAGTGCGATCATGTACCTGCCCCTGACACCCGCGGTGACTGACATGCAGGTCGTAAAGGGTACTTTTTTGTACCAACCCCGACACTGTGGTACATCTCCGAACTTTTCGCCTCTCTTTTCCATTGGACAGATGGCCCATCGTCAAGTTGAAAGAAGATCTCACGATATGGGCGAAGAGGCGAGTGAGGATGTCAATGAGCGAGACTCGGAGAGCGATGCGTGAAAGCGCGAAGCACTATAGTAAGTTTCATACCGGTTCTATAAGGTCATAACTTGTTGAAAAGACCGCAGCAAACGCACTGCATTTTCAGGCGAGATGAATACAGCACCGCGGGCAACGCGGCCCACTGTATTCCACGCTAGTTACCGCGAAAGCTTTGTTTCCGCTGATCTCACCACTAACACCGATGAGTTATCTCAGCATGATCTTTGCTACCGGGAGCGAACCTCAGCGGTGACTACAAACGCTCTCGTCAATGATAACACGGTTCCCTCGTCCTTGACTTCTTCATCTTCAGCTCACTCCGACGAATGGTTTTTACTCTAATACAGGCGATTTGCCACTACGCGCCTCACGCAGGCCGCCAGGCCCATCCCGACACGCGTCGAAGTGCGCGAACATCTGTAATGGACGATGCAAAACTGACTCGGCATGGACGGACGACTCGGATCGAACCACAGCAAAACACTTTCAGCATGACGCGGGTGGACGATCACTCGCGCTGCTCGTGCCTATTGATAATACAGAGGATGTCGAGCATGACATGGTGTGAAAGCAACGCAACGCGAATTTCTACGATGGTAGACCATAATACCGCGACTAACATGAAACAGGTGGAACAGGAACCGCCTGAAGAACGTGTGGAGTGCTTGGTATGTAGATCCGCAGTAAATCATTGGGCTAAAGATGGCTACCAGTTTGTGAGGACATTCAGGTAGCCTCGGTGATCCGAAGGCGCCACTGACAGCAACGAAACACCCGATACAGGGACTCGCCATAAAAGCGCCCGTTCCCTGAGAATTCTTATCATCGAATGGAGGTGTACCTTGCCCATCGCAGGAATATTTCATTGTTTTGATCTGCCATCCCCCCTTGGCAACTCCCGCAATATTTTGCATCAAAGCCACCACTAACACCGACGTGCCAGTGGCTCGGACAGTGCTTCTGCACAGCTTCCTGATGCAGTTTTTGAGATTGAAGGTTGCGGTACTACCTAGATGCCTAACAACGAGCATTGAGTACTGAAAAGCAAACTTGCAAACTGCAATTGAACTGCAAAATGAACTGATGCCACCGCTCATCGGTCAAATTCTGACTCATGAAACATCAACGGACTCCGAAGTAACTCCAAGAGATAAGTTAACCTCTTCCGAAGAGTATCTTCTTTCTGTCCCCCGCACTTGCGATTGTCTCTTACTAGTAACACGCATCCATCGAGAGCATGTCTTCATCGCCACAGTCCGCGTTGACTGGCCTTCAACAGAACGACTACGTGACTCGTACGCTCATGCTCTCTTGTGGGAGATCAATATCACAAGCTTACCAATCACAGTGGCTATCCTCACGGCGGTCGGATACGATTACGGTGAGTTATGGGTATGGTTCCAATACGATGGTATCCCAACTTTCACTTTGTCAGTCCTTACATTTTCGAATGAGGTATAATTCCACATACTCTCACTGTTTTCCGCACTGATGATCCTCGTAGATTGAATACATCTGGGTCAGCCGACACTTGTTGGTGAAGGCAAGACGTTCCTGATAAGACCACAGACCAAACCCTGGACCTGGGTGTCAACGCTATTCATTCTTGTGTGTCGAGCCTTTCAGCACATTGTCGTGACCTGCACCAAGCTAATTATTATTATAGGTTCGTTATGTTGGCCTTTACACCCTTGCGTGAGTCTATGATGATTATCGACATACACTGAGTACTAAGTCTAGATGGTTCATCAGAGTTCCTACCCTTGGTAAGTTTGAAATTTGAATGGCTGATCGGACCGTGACCGCCCTCCAGTAGGAAGCAGTTTCCTACCTGGCCCTGACAAGGTAATTTTTCTCCGACGCCGATGACTGACGAGCATACTGAAGTGTGTACCCATAGACGTACGTATTTGTCCTACCCTCATTGTCGGGGCTTTTCGACACAACTGATGTCTATCAAACAGTTGTGAGCACACTCACTGAATCCTTTCCCTGTCATTTCTCTTCACGCATGCTATCAAGGCCAAATAATGTATATGATCAATGGATGGGCATTCCTTTTCTTTTTTGGAGCGGCCAATCGTAAGTTGCCTTGTAGCTCACTTTCAGAAAACCAAACTCTGATTACCACGGCAGTTGTAATGATCCTCCGTGTATGGGTAATGTATAATCGATCAAGGCTAATCCTCGGCATTCTTCTCGCGCTGTTTTCCCTGGAAATCATCTCTAATATCATCGGTGCCGTCGTCACCAGTGTTCCAGCGAATTTGCCGGGTATGTAGATGTTCGCACCCTAAATAGAACGCACACTCACCAGCTGCCCACCGCCACCGCACTTGTTGGCTATGTCACAGCGGCCACCTTCCAAATACTGGACTTTTCATATTGCATCGTATCACCTACCCCACGGCTTTGGACGACGGTGATAACCGTTCCGAGTCTACAAATCACCCACAGCGCAGCGGTGTGCATGCTCGCGATCGTCCAATTTGTGAGGCAGTCCCTTCAAATATACTACGCTACAAAGCAATGGCAACTCAATCGGTATATGAGCTTGCTCGTACAACAAGGTATCCTCTATTTCCTTGCGTACGTCCCCGTCTCGTTTTGTCCCTCCGTACACTCCGCTGTCGTAAAAAAACGGTTACCAATGGAACTAACGATAACTGTCCGTCGCAGCATTTTTCTGTTTACCCTTATGAATGTATTGGCAGCCGCGGGAAAGCTTGGATCGGGATTATGGCAGTTGATACTGTCGGTCGCTGCAGAATTTGTGCCCTTGTACACTCTGACCCCTCGATTCATCATCAGCATACGGGAGCTGTACGCACGTGATGTTCAGGATAATCGTGGGGAGGGGATTGACACTGGGTTCGGTTTGTTATCCCGCCGCGGCGCTGGCGGTACGGCGATGGTATTCGCGGATGTTGAACAGAACGAGGGGGTGGAGGGCATCGAGGAGATACCTCGGGACGTTGGGATGACTCAGACAGAATAGGTGGACATGGGCCAGCGTCCGGTGCTTTCTACCACGATAATTCCCTGTCACTGAGCAGACGATATGTCGGAATCGGATTTCACAATATGGACGCTGCAGAGACGGTGCAAGAACGGCGTGAAGTGTGTTTCGCGTGTCCATACTATTACATCAGCAAAATCTTCTAGTAGCCTGAGCTCCCAAGCCTTGACTGTACTTCAGTGGTCCGGAAGAAAGTCCTCTATGTTGAGCAGAACAGAACGAGGAGTTTGTGCGATGTTCAGGGTAGACTCGGATGTGGCGAGGCATCAATGCTGGGTTCGGTTTGTCGTTCTCCGGCGGCGGTTCTGTCAGGATGCCGCATCACACGAATCCAATTTTTTTGATAAACTCCTTGTAAACCCTTATCAACTGACTACTAATCAGCAATGTAACACATTACTTACCGTAACTTATGTACTTATCAGCTACTTTCTTTTTTTTTTTGAGAAGCACAATGGCATCTGGCAACTGCCTAAGCTGGTCCCAGACACACAGCACAAGGCGCGGGGGTCACTGCCACCGAAAAGGCACTCAGGCTTGATTCACTGGTATGACCAAAGTCGCTAAAGGCTACCCCACGGTCCATAAGCGGTTACGGGGACCTTGACACCTACTCTCTGGAGGAAATCCCTTTATGGAGACTGTACGTGAGGAGCCTTCGACATCAAGGACTCACATGAGTACTGTGGGACTAAAGCCTAGATCAAAGTGTCAAATCCGGAAGTCAGTCCGACGTCTCCGAGCTAATCTGGGCACTCCTGTCTGAGTCTGGGGACCTCGATCAGTGAGTCCACCTGGATTCGGCATCAGACTTACAGGACTCGTTTCCGGAGTTCCGGACTTTTGCTCGGACTCTTCCTTTTTGCTTATCCCTTTCTATATATCCTTTCGGGGATCGCTTAGGTTAATACAAGCACATCTCCGCACATAGTATAAAGTTTATTTTCTCTTTTCAAACTCCTCAGTTGTCTTGCACCTCCTTGGGCAGCAGCTGAAGTGAGTTCTATCCTATTTACCTTAGTACTTCTATCTAATCCATGTAGTGGGCATCCCTGCCCTTTACTTAGGTGAATTAGTTGTCTTGCACCTCCTTGGGCAGCAGCTGAGTGGGCATCCCTGCCCTTTACTTAGTTTAACACAAAGGCCACTACCCACTAAAACCCCCGACGGTTTTCTGTGGGAATCGAACCCGCGACTTGACACTCGAGCCGGCGTCTGCCGAAGCAGACCCGGGGGAGGTGGCACATACCGCTAAGCCACCAGCCCCCCCTATCAGCTACTTTCGGATACTTACAACACTTGTCAAGTGCCAAGTAAATTATAAGGTCACAACCCCAGGCCTGTGTGTCACAAGTAGTGTACAAAGTATACTAGTGTAAGGAAAATGACATAAATGTACTATCTGCATCCGTCAAGTCACTGAGACTGGCTGACAGTCCTCAGTGAGAACAATTCAACAGTGTCACCGACGACCTGGTGCGCCTTGAGCGGAGGAATATGGTTTGGGTGGCAGTGGGGCTCATCTCGGCAGTCTGCTCCAGCATTGTCAGTCGTCGATCAACTGCCTCATTCCCTCCTGAGTGACACACTGGACTGGCTCAGTCCATTTCCATGGATGCGCTTAGCAAATGCAGACTCAGCAGACAGTGCAAGCACAGTGTCATTATGATGAAATGCTTCAAGTTCTGGAGTTCAATACACACGAGAACAAAGAGCATAGATACCAACGTCCAAGGTTTGGTCTGTAGTTATCAGAGATATGTCACCTACTTGAAAAATGAATGTTGTCCACAAACCCAGATGTACTCGATCTACATAGAGTGGGTTAGTTGTGCATAATCACAAGATCCAAAAATATGAATCATATCACCTCTCTGGGAAACGTGAGGACTAGCGACACCAAAGTTGAGCCTTATGGACGAATGGACATAGGGCATTACACACTGTAATCATATCCAATAACAGTTATAACCGCTACTATAATAAGTTCTGTGAGACGGGTTGATCTCGAGCGAGGATGGGCACACAGATCAGATAGTCATTCTGCTGAAGGCTTGCCATGGTGGATTGCAGGAAAGAAACCATGGCCTTGGCCTTGGTATGTGTACTGGGGGAAAGTATGAAGAAGAGTAGATGAGAGGCTTGTAAGTTCCCGAATGATTAGAGGAACTGCCAGTGCATCAGTTTAAATAAATTGGCGGTCAACGAGCAGGGCTCAGGCGCCTCCACATCTTGCTGTAGAATCAAGATCACGACCAGTCACGATGTCATTGCTGCTATGTGACATGTTATCCATATATGGCGTTATCTTGGGTGAGGCAAGGTTGGTAGACATTTGTAAAGAGCGCATTGCGCAGTCGAGGACAGGCTCAGGGAGATTGGGTGGATAAAAGAGTGATCCCTTCCGGATGAGGTCGACATGCTGTCCAATACGGGCGGCTACATCGTGCAGATGACAATGAGGGTGGGTACGTATTCCGCTTGTTGTTTCGAAACAGACTTGCGCTTACCTTATTCTGCTCATCGACTCGTTCGATTTGTACAGAAACCAGTTTCGTTTCCGTTCTATGGATCAATCAAATTCAAAACCATGGATACGACTGATTTATGAGGCGTGAAGTGGCAATCATGATCCTTCAAGTTGCCTCTTCAAGCGGGCGTCGTCGATTCATTGTAAAAACCATCACGGGACACACCATGATCCATCCGAGTCATCGACATGGATGGCGTTGCCATGGTCGACGCACTGTGCCGTTTTCGACTGGAGCGTCCTGTCACGTCTCAAGGACCTGTTTCCACGGGCTCGCCACTGGTCATGGCATGTGGCAAGTGATATCTGCCAGTGGAGGCTCTTGAGACAAACACTGCGGCTTGGGTGCTCAGAGCCGCAGGGGCGGCCTATCAGCATTGACGTCTGTACCCTCTGGTGGACCGATTTCCGGTCAGCGATGGCGACATTCAGCCTACTGCAAGGTCAGACTTATCCCACAAATCATCCCACTCACATAACCCCGGTGGAAATATTCATTGTAAACGGACAATGACCAGAGTCCCATCCACGTAGCACATGGTCACGAGACTCAGGCGCCAATATGAATAAACACGATCCGCTGATCGAGCGAGACAAGGTCCTTGTCGACTGACTTGGCCGCTTTGTTCAGCGCCCGAGCGGCTCGTGTGCAGTCCCATGAGTCGTACCCTGCGTCGCTCCTACCCGTACCGCCCGCTTGAAACATACACTCATAAAACGCCCTCACCATATGCCGCGCCATCCCATCGTCCACAGCCCACATCGTCCCAATCACACTCCGAAATCCGACAAACTGCATCGCAGCCGCGAGGTGGATGATCTCGTCAGGCGCATTGCGATCGCCGACGGCGGTGTGGCAGGCTGAGAGAAAGGCAAATTCGCCAGGGGTGGTACCGGGCCCTACACTGGCGTTGGCGTTGGTTTCGGCGCTGACTTGCTCCCCTTTGCCCACCCCCCGTGCACGAACGATATCCAACACCGTCACCGCCCGATCACTCAGCGCAAACGCCGCATCAAACGGCCGCTCCACATTCGGATACCCATGACACGCGAGATGCGCCCAGCCGTGCGTCGCAAGCGCAGCGAGCGCCGCATCCCCCGTACTCGCTTCTCCATCGAGTGCAGAAAACGTATAAGGAAAAGGATTGACGGGCAAGGGCGCGGGCGTCCCACTGGGCGGAGAAGAGCACGGGAGGAGGGAGCGGACGAGGGTGAGTTCGGTGGAGACGGTTTGCAGTGCAGGGCCGGTAGAAGAGGCGGGTTTGGCTTGGCCGATCGCAATAAAGGCGGGTGGTATGTGTGCTGAGGGCGACGGAGAGGTGGATGGAGAGGGTCGATGACGCGCGCGAATAAGCGCCGCCAACGTCGGCGTATACGACGATACATAGATATTGGGCAGGTTAAGTGCGCTCTTGCGGTACGGCCCCGCCGCGTGCAACGGGAGCGTCGTCAGCTTTGAGGTCGGACACCACCAGATCCGTGCACCACGCGGTACCAACTGGGCCAGTTCGTCGACGATCGGCCGGGCGATGGTGTCCCATAGGGTACGCAACACTACCACAACCTCTCGCTCCCGCATCTTTTCCTCGCCAACGCGCGACGTCATCTGGAGCATACGATAAAATCCCGCAGAGAGCGTCGTCAGTTCCTCGAGCGACGTGTCAGGGAGAGGGACGAGTCGTGGTGAGGTATCGTGCAGCACGATAAGGGCATCGCACCGCAAACGGCCGACGTTGACGAGGATCACAGGTCCACCGACAGCAGCGCGACGTAAACTCTCAAACAACGGATGGTCCAAAAACGACTGAAACCCCTCTTGTCGGCGGATGCGCGCGACAATATCCTCGAATTCCTTCGACAGTTGTCGGTATCGGCGCGTTGCTTCTTCCTCCCTCCACCGCGATGTCGTCTCGGGGGTGGGCGGCGCGTCCAGCGCGAGGGTGCTCTGCGCAAGTTGGGTGGTTACCCGTTCAAAGTCGGATGCTAACGTGCGTCCTGTGTCGCTGGCGGACCGCAAAGCGTCGAGGGGCGTACGGCTCTGCGACAGTTGCGACCACAACAACCCACGCCCTTGCTCCGAGAGTTCGACCGCCAACTCCAACTCGCCCCGCGCGATCGCACAGGACGTTGCGTCCGTCGCCAACGTGGCTGTTTTTCTCACCCACTGTTTGTCTAGGAGGACAGCGTGTCGGCTCTTGATAGACGACATGGCAAGCAGGTGTTGGTTGAGAGAGCCGAGAGAGGTTTGATACGCGAGCAATGCGGACGAGTGGTGATACTTCTCTGCGTATTCAGCCCACTCGAGTGCAGTGGTGACGCTGAAAGAACTGTGAGCGTAGGTGTAGCGCGCCGCCGTTTCGTAATACCGGAAGCCGTCTTCCATATAGGAGGGAACTTGCTGCTGCGAAAGCTGGTACATGGACATGGACATGGCCGCAGTGCCACGATAAACTGAGTGGAACGCCAGGCTGTCAATGTATTCTCGGAGTGTCTGTGTGAGATGTCGGAGAAATTGGATCGCGTCGAGAAGGCCATTGATATCCCCAAGGAGTACAGCCCGTTCGTGTAGCGTGTTTGTGAGGTGCAAGATTGTAATTGGTTGTTCATAGTGCCACCCTGGAAGGTATTGGATAGCATCCATGTAGAGGGAGATGGCGGCATTCAGGTGTTGGAGACGATCACGGTGACTTCCGAGGATGACCAGCGCATCGCCATAGTTGCGGTACAAGATTCCCCGGTCGACATGCTTGGGTGGCATTTGTTCTGCAGCGACAGCGAAGAGCTCGACACACCGATCCAGGTCCGCCAGATCCTTGTCTGCAGTGTAACGGACAGATAAGAATGTGGCGAGGTTGAACGGAACAAGGAATTCATCGGTGGAAGCAGGGAGTGTCAGCGCACGTGACACGCGCTCGATCGCCGTGTCCAGATCACCTCTGCTCATCTGCGCTTGGAACCGGATGAAGAGCGCGGTGCCCAAGTTGACCAAGGACGCCTTGTAATCAATCTCCCCAGGAGTGAGGGACAAAATTTCCTCCGCTTCGGCCAAGAGTACGATCGCTTCGTCCAATGCATCAGCATCGTAATGATACTCGAAGCGCTCGCGCAGCGCATTCCCAAGTTGCATGCAAACGGGAACGTAATAAGAGTTACCACGTTTGCAGTTGCGATGAGCGACGCGTAATAACACGATGGATTCGTCTAAATCCTTTCTATCAGCACTGGGCTTGAAGCGTGATTCGAGGGCTATGCCAAATTGCAGGTGGGCGTGAACGTGCTCTGCATGGCCTTCTGGAATGGTAGGGATTATTTCACGGAAGACATCTATGCAAATATCGATATCTTTCTTCTCTCCTCCATACCGGAATTTTTGGAGGAACGCATTGGCACGATTGATCTTCAAAGAGACAAAGCTTGACTCTCCTGATTGCGTGGAAACCAAGGCACGATCGCAGTGGTCGATGATGGTCTGACATTCCTCGATGTTCCCCGATTTGTGGAAGCAATCCAACAGAACTGAAGTCAGGTTGACCACGGTTGACGAATAGTTTGCCTCCTTTGGGGACAAAAGGCTCAACGCATCCTTGGACGTCGAGGTGGCGAGATTGAGATCTTGTATGTCACCCCTTGCCCTGAACCGCGCTGAAAGAGCGCGACCATACACGGAGAGCATGGCGGGACGCTGGTGATAGCCTGGCGTACATAATTGAAGCGCAGAAGCGAGCTTCTCGATGGCGGAATCTAAGTCGGCAGTATCGCCTGTTGAATCAAAGCGGGTAAAGAACGCGAGGCCGAGATTTAAAAGGGTGTTGGGCCGGCCAGAATATGTCGGAGGAAGGATGTCAAAAGAGGTGGTCAGGTATTGGATTGCTTGATCGAGGTCAATGATATTGCCGAGCAATAAGTAACGTGATCGGAGAGCTGCACCATAGTTATCGAGGAGTCGGGAATGCTCTAGGTTAGGCATCTTGGAGTGCACCATCGCTGTTTGATAACAACCAATCGCTGTCTCCAACCTCTCTATTTTCCCCTCCACATTAAAAAGGCGCCAGTATACAACGCCGAGGCCAGTGAGACACAACAAATAGCCCTCCTCTCCTGGAGAGCGCAGCTGAAGGGCGGACACGTAATGACTGGCAGCAGTCTCCAGGTCCTGGAGATGACTGTCTACCTCGAACCTGAGAAGCATCGTAGTCGCGAGATTCCCCAAAGCAGAATATCTTAATGGATGACCGGGAGGGCGTAGATCAAGGCAGGTCTGGTAGTGTGTCATTGCGGTGTCTAGATCGGCCTTGTTTCCCTGTTTTGAGAACCGTTCCTGGAACGCGGTGGCAAGGTTATTCAGTACTGAGTCTCGGTTGGGACTTTGAGCAGGGGTGGATGATAGAGCAGTGGAATTGGTTTCAATGATCCGATCGAGGTCCAACACATCTCCGTATATCCAATATCGGTTCAGAAGACCCCTGGAAAGGTTCCCCACGAACGGGATGTAGAAAGGCTGCTCAGGTGTGCATGACTCCACGGCAGCCTCGAGGTAGCCGACGGCTTGTGTCAGGTCTTTCGTGTCACCCTGGAACTTGAATCGGCTTGTGAGTGCCATTCCCATGATGCATAAAGCCGGGGCGTGAAAAGAATGGCCAGGTAGTGCCATATTGAGGATATTTTTAGTACAGGAGATGGCCTCATCGATGTCGTTCGGGTTTCTCGAGCGCCCGAAACGTGACATGAGCTTGTTTGCGAAGATATTGAACGCTACAAAGTACGCTTGATCGTCTGGATTCAGAGACGCCAGCCTTTGTCTTGCGATTTCGACCTCGTCAGGCTGAGGCATGTGGGGAACAACAACTTGTTTTTCGCTGTTCAAGTCAATCACTTGACACAGGTTCCCAAACTTGTAGAACGCACCTTGTTTCAGCCATCGCTGATACTGGCGGTTGAGGGATGGTATTACTGTAACTTGACCAAAATCTACTCGTATCGTATCGTAACGTTGTCGAGGTCCGAGTCCAACCTGAGATCGGCCATGATTCGGAACCTGACTTTCTTGGACTCAGGGACTCGAATCTTTCTCAGGCTCCGCAGGACCACCCTTGGGTAGGAAGACAGTGTTCTAAGACCGATTACTCATCCTCAGGCTCCTGGAATACCCCTGTACGGTGATACGACACGACCCCTGGAGGACTAATTTACACTGACTGGTTCAATTAAATTCGGGATGCAAGATTGATCAGAATAAAGCTGTGTTTATCATGAACTTTGCTAGACTCGCCTCCCTCTCATTGTGCTATAATAATGCCACATTATTCGATACTTAGACCCACCCGTGCTCGCCGCGATGAAAAAAGAGCACAAAGGACGGATTGGGATGGTGTTGGTGGTGGTCTCAGGACCTTGGCGAGCGAAGAGTGGCAGTGCAGGAGCTGTGGACTGGCCAAGTCCGAGTCGTCGTGTCTATTCTCATCGCCATCGGTGCATTCCCCGAGCACGACGCCTGTGCTCCCTCTCCATTGGTCCAGATCCTGGATAATAACCTCAATCGTTGCTTGCGTCTTCTCCTCGCATCGTTTCTTGTCGCTGGCTTCTCTCCCGCTGGGGCTTATCGGGCCGGGTATTCATGGGCATATGATAATAAGGTGTGTCTTCACTCATCCCCCATTACCTCTCACATGATTACTCCCCACAGTCGTCCCAAAACAGCATCTTCACGCTCGCCGTGCTGCTTTACTCGACTTTTTCTCCACCTAGGCACCTCGTAATGAGAGTATGCCCACCATCGGACATCCGTATGCTATTTCATTGTGTTGTTGTTGCGGGCGAGCTTCCAATGGCATGTAGTCGGAATCCAAACCCATCCTTGTTCAACAACAACGAAATCCGTTCAGGTCCATCATACATAGCCATGTCGACAATATTGACGCGAACATGAACATCTACTTTGACGGTGAAGTTATGCCATTCTCTCTTCCGTTGGTATCTCTTCACCATGCTCTAATCCCTCACCATCCGAAAACGTGGTCGCGGATCTGCTTGCGCCATGACCAGATAATGCTGAAAAACCGAATCCAGAGTCGTTCCCGTTCCCGCGTGCGCCCTGAAGCCACATTTGTGTATCAGGTGGAACAGAGGGGACACAAAAGAGAGAATGAGTGAGATGAGGACGTACGCAAGGAAGTAGAGAACACCCTCCATGACAAGTAGGTTCATGAACTGGTTGAGTCGCCACAACTTTGTAACTTTGTACATCTGAACCGACTCCCTTACAAATTGGATGATCGCCAGCACGCACATTACTGCAACATGAATAAGCTGAGTAATGCTAGAAACCTTTTCCAAATGGGAGAGACAGGCCCTGCTATACAATATGAGACCTCTAGTAATCGAAAGGCGGTCACTGTGTGATGCTCTGTGAGCGGGAGGGTCTAATCAGCGCAGCATATAGGGTTAAACTTCTACCTACCTGACACATTTTCTGGAATGGTGTAGAAAATGCAACCAATGCCAATGGCGGACGGAATGACCTCTGCAGTATAGAACGCGAAGAGAATGCCAAGGATTAGCTTCAATCGATTGTACATACTACATTGCCCATAAGCGTAGGATGCTCCTTTCTGTTCGGGTGAACGCCAGAAAGACTCACAATCAGCTACGCAAATAAACGCCCATAGATTGGTGATTCCAAATGTACAACCTTAAAGGTACCACATCGCAATAAGCAGACATAGGAAGTACCAGAATGTGGTACTCACAGCTGTTTAATTGGCATTAGAATTCTGAACAAAAAAGAATAAGCAATTCGCACTCACATCTGTAGGTTCCTAGTGGGATCATTCAAGTTGGGTCAGACTTCAGTGATGTAGGAAATCTCACCTTCGCAGAACCGGGTAGAAAGGAACTGGCCACTGCGGATGGGTCGATTAAATTAAATGTACTGAAAAGTCCAAGTCCTGAACGTACAGAGGAAAAGGGTTCTGATGAACAAATCGGTGCAGGACATTGCTTGGGATGATCAGGAACACACAAGAAGCCGCAAAGGCCGACATAACGAATCTGTGACAAGTTACAACGGTAGGCTTAGCACGATGTCATCATGATGACAGGCCTCGGGAGTTATGACACTGTCCTGTGACATCGAAGCACTCTGAGGATTTTGCAAGCCTGCTGGGTCGACCCAGCCACCCACATCACGGAGCAAGTCAAGAATGACACTCCCAAATGAGAGGCCATAGGTTAACGTTTGTACCAGTTCAGCGTCGTCATCGCAGTTGATAATGTGTAAGCATGCAAAGAAAACCGTGATGATCAAATAATCATGGACAGGTCGTTACTAGGAGTCGTCAAGCGTCGTACAAAAATTCAGACGTCACAGTACGGGTCTGAGACACCATGCAAATAAAGGCAATGGGTCGGGAACGATGAAGCTACATAGCAAGAAGGAAAGAAAAAAGGACAAGAAGAGATACAATAGATCAGGATTGGATATCACAAGGACCCTTATCAGAGAATGCAAGAAGAAAGATTAATAGGTATCGAGGCAAGAGCATTGATAAAAGCACAAGTGTGCAGATCCATTCTAGATCACCACCCCCTTATCGTGATGACGATCGCATCCGCTCACCCATTATGGTCGGCGGACCCATCGCCCAAACCCCATTCTCCGAAGTACCGCTGCACAGATGGCAAACGAGACCAAAATGATACTGCATGTCATGCGTGCCACCGGCAAACGACCATTTCTTTTCGCCGGAGAACGGTATCTGTCGTTTGTTCCTGGACGGGAACCAGCGTGAGCCTGAGACTCGTCGTGATCCTCAGGAACATGTATACCCATATGTCCATACGGGAACAACCATCCCATCGCTCTCGCAACGATGGCGCGCGCAATTTCGGCGAGAGACATGGTTTCCCAACCTTCAAGGTTCCCAGCACCCTCGACCAACGTTTCGTCCCTGAGTGGCTCCGCCATCTCGGCCGTCGCGGGCTCCTTCGTCTCCAAACGTCGTTGCCTTAATTCGGACTCGGTAGAATGGCGAGAATCGGAGAATTGAGCGCGCGTCAAGATCGCCTCCTGTCTAGAAGTATCAGCTTCGACCTTCTCCAGCCGCAGCCTGAACGCTTCCAGTTGGGCACGTGTTGCTGAAATAGACTTTTCAAGCGCTCGTAGCGCGCTATCCGGACCACGTTGCAGGTCCGAACTTGCTGGGGCCGCACTACGAACGACGCCATTCACGCCGCTCGCGTAACGATGATGGGCCCCTGAATGCATCTCACCGTCTGCATCCGAGGATGCGTCCTCGGACGGAGAGCCGGTAAAAATGGCAGTGACGACTCGTTTTTGAGGCTTTGCGTTCTTCCCTCTGCTTCCGATGCTTCGCCGCATGCCCGACCCCTTCGACCGAAGAGATCCGTCCTTGGTTTGTTGGCCACCGCCTTGCGGGCGACGAGAAGTGTCTGGCTCCATAACCAAAGGAGAAGCGCTACCTGCATCTGCACTCGCGGAAACGGGAATACGTTTCACTGTCTCCCCTAAACTAAAGTCGGCCTCCCATGCGCGCGCACCTCTCGGCGGGGCGTTTGAAGATGACGCCAGCAGCTCCTCAATGCTAGATTCCTCTTCTTGATCCCCCACGACTCCATGCGTGGTGAACATATGGGTGTACGGAGGGGGTGGAGCCGACAAAGGTAGTGCCTGGGGGACAAGCGCGGAATCCGTCGCTGACGAACTGACATCGTGTAATGGCTCGTCATGTAGCTTGGCGTCTGAGATTGATTCGAACTCTCGATCAATCTCGCTTTCAGACTCGGCCTCGCTCCCGCTCACGGAACCCTCCTCGCTGGCAGAACATTCGCTCCCGCTCGTGCTTGCACGCTCCCACGTTTCAACGAGGCCTTTGACCCTGCCTCGGCGACGCATGCGCATGCGCGCGAGGTCCCTGTACCTCTGGGCGGAGGCATCTGAGACCGAGTTGGAGCGGTGCAGAGACATGACCGGGGATGGTGGGAGCGCGTATTCGCCTTTGCTAGTGTTATTGTCAAGAAGCAAGCGCAAGTCGTCAGCAGACGCAGAAGCACCGTGGTTGGTGTGGAGTGGGATGGAAGTGCGAGCGGATTGGGAATAGATATCATTCGAGTTGTCAGAGATTTCGTGCGAGTGATACGAGTCGACGTAGATGCGGCCGCGGAGGACCTCAGCACGTAGGGTACGCGAACGCTCAAGAAGCTGAGCGCACTGTACATCAGAAAGGGGTGTACTGTGCACGCGTAGGGAATCAGTGAGGGAGGCCACGGAACGACCGAACGTGCGACGTACCCAGCAAGATCCGCATCTGTAAGCCGCAGTATCTCACGACCTGTGAAACCGCGTGTGCGGACACACTCGAGTATGTTCATGAGGCTGGAGTCTGCTTTGTCCCCGTCAGAGTTGCTTCCCGACTTGAAAGACGTCTCGAGATAAGTAGTGAGTTCGCCCGTGTTCCATTGCTTGGGGTTGGGAGGTAATCCAGCGTACAGCTCTGCCCTGATGTCCTGGTCGTGACTAAATTCGTGTTTCTGATCGTAGCTGTGATTTTCTGTGATTGGCTCGGTGGCGCTGCTGGGCATCGTTTCTACCCTCTTCACTTGGTGCGAGAATTTCGGCTCATCTGCACGCCACAGCGGCACCGACGGGTTGTCCGGAGAGGCAACGACAATTGATGGTGGGGTCGGCAATGGTTCTGGGATGGTGCGTACTCCATTGACGTTGCACACTTCTGCTTCGACTGACGACAACGAAGACGAATGGCGGTGCCGCACCCTCGTCCCTGTCAGTATCCGGGAAGGCGGAGAAGGGACGTAATGGTGCTTAGTGTGGTGGGCAGAGTGTGGTGTGGTGTTCGAGCGAGACAACAACGCAGTGGACGTTGTCTTGACTGCGTATGGGTGAGCATTTGGCTGGATGGGTGGTGGGTGTTTCCTGGTGGGTTCCGCTGGCGACATTGGTCGGCTCGCCATCGCTGCCACTCGGTGGCTCGATCCAAGTCAATTCAGTGGGTCAGCCAGTAAAACGGGGATGTTCCAAGTTGACGGTGAGCACGAGGCTCATGTTCACCGTGGGACACAACACTAACAACCTCCGCTGTGGCATTACGCGGCCCGACGAACTTCAAGTTGAAGCACTTCAACAAGCTTACTACTTCTGGTACTAACCATCTCTTAGGGCTGGGATGATATATTATCCGCCATCAAATCTGTGAGTATCACATCCTCGTCGATTACTATGTAAACCTTAGGCCTTAGGATCGACGAGATCAGTTGTGTATTTACCTGGATGTCCCCCACACAGGCAGTCTGTTACCGACGGTGCTTGATGGTATGTACCAATGATGAGCCCACGGTGCTCGGTGCCTGAAAATGATAGGTACGGCAGTGGCAGAAGCGCAGCGAAGTCCAATGTTTCCGTTTTCCTCTCAGTAATAGTCACGGTCGATTCTTAGAGCTTATTCCCCTTCATACGCTGTCTGTGTGGTGCCTCGGACCGTGTTGGATATATTTCATCCATCGGGCAGCTCGTGATCACCCTCGTCCAATACACATCCTTCACTTGTACGACGCGCAACCTGCGCCCTTCTCCAGAGGTCGTCGCCACGTATCAGTTGTTGACCAGACAAAGTTGAAATATCCATCTGCAATTTGTGCGTCATTTTCTCGACACGCAGCGTTCTTACGAAGACCTGATATATTAGATTTCGTTGACTGACCTGTCTCGGCATTCACCAACTTGAAACTTCCAACTACGCTGCCTGGGAATCAGTTTACTCGGATAGATAAACTAAAGAGATAATGATGCAGCTCTGGCTGGAGCGCAATATTAGGTATGACGGTACATGATCTGAATCATCTACTCCTCCTTCTTGGCTCCAACCTTCTTCTCTGCCTCTGCAATAGTTGCAGCGTCGGTCTGTGGCCCAGCAGCAGCTGTAGGCAAGTATTTCAATCGAGAGTGCATATGGGAGAAAACACTGAACATACGACCAAACATCGAGGCGACCTTGAATGGTCTTTTAAGGTCGCCCTCGGCCGGTTTCCCGAGTACATGGATAGTAACAACTTTTGCATCATACAGGTTCTTCAGGCCCATGAGGGCTTGGATGAAGAGAGGTTGGGTGTACTTCATGTAGATATGGAAGAAGGCCATCATGGCGACACCGAAGTACGCGCCTCGGAGCTGCAAGTACATGGGATAAGCGTGAAAAATAGTTCAATCAAGTAACATACATACCAGTTTTGAAGTCTCGGAAAGATCATAGTCTCGTACTGTGGTCGTAATGAGTCCACCAGAGTCAGACGACTAAAAATGTGTGAGCGAGAAAAAGGATGTAGAAAGCACTCGGAGGCTAACCATTGGATTAGGGCTGTCGACTAGGGTAGAAAACATGAGGATGCATTCAACTCGGAAAGGACAAGCGGCACACCATATTTGAGGACGGTCTGGTCATTCTTTTGCTTGACCTGAATGATGACGTGTACCAATCAGTTCCGAGGATAATGGGGAAAACGGCAAAAGAGAGAAATAACCTTGTACGAGACGAAGAAGTATGTGCCAATGATGATGATCTGGCTGAGCACGTAACCGAGTCGGACATAGTTTAGAACGACCGGGTCGTCGAACGGGATCCTGCGAGCAACTGGTGCGAAAAAGAGATAAAATGCCCACTCGAACAAAAGAGAATACGGCATACTCTGCATGGCCCCGAGGGAAATCATAATGTTTTGCACACCGGCGTTCATGTTTGCGACGAAGAAGACCTTGACGTAGGATGATGGAAAACACGCTGGAATTTGTGCAAAGCTTAGACTCCGCGTGAGACTAGACGTGACAAAGTAGTCACGTGATTGCTATGTGACATGTCACACTGTTATGACGTCGGCGCCTGCTTGATTCCGCGGTCAGTCAAGAACGATGAACTACAACGAAACAGCGTCGATATCTCGCGCGACATCGGTTTCGCGTGCATCGAAACATGGAAGTACGCTCTCTCGCTCGCAGTCGCTCATCAAGAAAAACGTAGCTCCACAAGACCTCAAACCCTCCGATGTCCTCATCGAGCGCTTCGTCGCTTGGAAAGCTATCGTAAAACAGCTCATTGCCTACTTTGAAGGTCTTGCCGACATTCAAAACAATATTGCACGCGAATACACCAAGCTCAGAGCAGTAATACAAGTGCCCTTTAGGGCAGGAAACCATTTCCTTGGAGAGAGTGGCCTGCAGGCACGTGTCTACCCATTCTGCGCCATGACTTGCCGTGATGATGTGTGCTGTAGGATGTTTTTTATAACATACGTGATAAAACTAGGGTTATTGCTGACCAACACGCCAACCTTGGTCGCACCATCGACAGCTCAATTGTGCAGCATCTACAGAAGCTCAGAACAGAGATCAAAGCTCATATCAAGGTGCGACCTCTCCCCTTTCTAGGCGGCTGTTGTTGAAATCTCATAGAATGTTCAAAACGACACTGGCAAGCTCGCTACGAGCGTTGCTAAAGAGCGTGAGCTCTCCGCCAAAATGATAGGAGACCTATCTACTAGTATAAGCATTTTCAAGAACACGCCGATGAGTGTTACCGCAAAATCGGACCCGTATGTTTCTGTATTTTCCATTTCCTTCCATGTCCCTCACTATTTCAGGTATGTCGCCAATGCAGCTGTTGCCCGGCAACTTCAGAAACAAGTACACGAAGAAAACGCCCTTCAAAAGTCTATCATAATCATGCAGCAAAATTCTGCGCATTTTGAAGAAGGAATTGTCCGCGCCATTCAGTCTGCTTGGCAAACCTACGATGAATGGCACTCCCGCATGTCATCCTCCGTACAAGAGACCTGGCGCGTCCTCGGCGAAGCCATGTCTTCTCTCTCCCCTGACCGAGAGTGGATATCTTTCTCCGCGCGTTCGGATCATCTCCTTGATCCGGAGACGCCCCTGAGAAACCCAGAGACTATTATCTATCCTTCAAAAGATGATCCAAGCGTCATCGCCGTACATACCGGCATGCTTGAGCGGAAGAAACGGTTCACACGGACGTACCGCGAGGCATACTATGTTCTTACCCCTGCTGGCTTCCTCCACGAATACGCTTCCTCTGATCCGGAGCACCTCGGAAGTCACCATCCTGTCTTCTCCCTGTTCCTTCCTGCCTGCACGCTTGGTCCACCTTCCCCTACCTCGTCAAAATCTCACAAATTCCACATAGAAGGGAGGAAAGATGGCACCGGCGTCCACACTGGAAGCTTTAAGTTGATTCCGACTGGACAGCATGCCTGGAGTTTCAGGGCACGAAGCCGTGAAGACATGATGGAATGGTGGAATGACATCAGGATGCTCTGCGCCAGATACCTTGTCGCGAGTGAACAGATGGATCGTGGGGGACCAGTCCATGCGGCCGTACGTTCCGTCGGCTATGTCAGCGACGATGAGGAAGAGGGCGACGACGAAGGATCGAGCATCGAAGAGGAGCAAGACGATGAAGAGGACGGTGATATTTATCAAGACGCTGTCGTCGATGAGGAAGGAGAGCCACCTTCATACTCGCATGCGAGAAAGAATTCGGGACCGACTGGGAGGAACGGATACGCGGTAAGTCCCGGATCTCCCATTTGGACTCAACTCCTTGTTCTCCGTTGCTGATTCACTGTTTCTCTTTCCGCTCAGCTAGAAAAGAGAACTCCAATAGATCGCGACTACGAGCATGATGACAAGGGCTTGAATGGCCATACGAATGGGTATCGACGGGCGAGTCAGCGTCAGCTCGAGAAAGCGCCAGAGGGTCGGCCCCCACACTTAACTGGACACAATCGTTCGTATATTGACTCAAATGGCGGCTCGACTGTCAGAGGCGTTCCGCTTGCGGATCATGAATATGATGGAGGGGAAAGCGCGGCAAGCCACACAGAGGACTCTCTGGGTGCGCCTGGGCCTGCACCCACCGAGAGTAAGTTTGCCGAGGAACAGTGAGTGTGACAGCTATTTATCGAGTCCTGTCCTTTTGTCGACTCTTTGCTGTTGATGATCCGATTTCTTTTCATTGTCGTTGGGCGGTGTCATGAACCCTTTTACTATTGCAACCATGTACCTTGATAACATGTAATCAAGTTCCTTGGCGTATCATATTGTCGGAAAAATAGCAACGTCGAACTTCATTTTTCATTGAGACCTTTATTACTTATGTAAACTATATTACGTATCTTACTGGCGCTCCCACTCGGACGGTGAAGTTCAAGTTGACCCGCGTGTGCATGCAACGTACTGGAACAAAGATATGCCGCATCAGCATCAAAATCCTTCCTCGTACAGTTAACGATGATCTGTAATCCTAGTAATTGAATAATTTATCGGGAAATGAAGACCAGGTCCCTGTCGTAGCACCAAGCTGTCATAGAGCTGTGCCTCATGTTCAAGTTGACTCTTGGTCTTGGTCTTGCAACGAGCATTCATGCACAACGCACTGTTGTCACAGCGTCGAATGCCTGTCCCTGTACTGTTTGGTAAGTGCGCGTCCCCGCGAGATATGAATCTACATATGTGTCGCTAACACCCTTCCCGATGGCAGGCCTGCCAGTGGGGTAACTACACGTCATATTTAGATCCTGTTCTAGTTATACAGTGCGGTCAGTACACCTCCAAACTACACCACCGCGTATGTACATCACCTCCCTGAGCCTTCCCGCGACTGAGACCTGACCGGAACGGGAAGCTGCACCGGGTTCCAACTTTGTAATATTTTCAAGTGCAAGCCGTAGACCAGCTCCGGCACAATTTCATACTCGTGCTGGTGTGTGAAAGTTATCGCTAGGTCCCGAACGACCGGATGGCGGGCAGAATCTGCGTGCGCTGTTGAACTGCCCGATATTTATCTCGAGTTTCGGTCTCAACAGGACGTTCTCAAGGGACGTCGTGATTGTGACACTAGCACGGATGCAGGTGTGAACGCTCTTCCCTCGCAGTGCCTTTCTTACATCATGATAGTTCGTCGACCTGCCACTCTGGCCGACTTTACGCTCGATTCGGATTCTGACTACCACGATGGTTTGTTCTCTCTCATATTGTCTGTCAAAAGAGTTGCTTATTGCGCGTGCACTGCCGTCGATCAGTCTCCGTCGTCAACGGATTCAACTTGCCGATGAGCATCACGCCGAATGTGTCATCTCTGACTGTCCCGCCGATCTCGACCCGACATGTTCGTCTTTTGTCTATCCATCGCATGACTCATGTACTAAGGCACCCGCGTCGGGTCCCACACCACTGGTGATGCCGTGGGCTATGTGGCCGATCTAGATGGTGACCCGTGTTAGCATTTATCCATACCTTATGACCTCTGGAATGGCTGATGGCTTACCTTTTTAACCTTGTCGTAACAGCGAATTCCCCCAATTTCTACACGGGCTCCTTTGACACGCCTGCGACATGTCCATCGTCGGGCGTCGCATACTACGACTATTTCAGTGTCTACTTTTTTGGCCGGATGTCAGAATTCTCTTCGTTAATCATGATGTGTGTTCTTGGAGAGTCGTATTGCTCAAATGCTCGCTGCTACGTGTATAATGCTCCCATTTCTCCCTTGACTTGTGTTTACACCAATACGGTGTTCACAATTACATTTTACCCTTGATCGGTATGGATGGAATATTGGAATGCTCCGTGGATCATAAGTTGGGTAAAATGGTTTATGCATGGTAAATATCTTGGCAATTTTTGTATGTAAATTGTGAGGGTCTGCTAGCATGGTTGATCTGATGGAACGACTAAGTACGCCTCTGTATATTCGATTTATACATATAGACGAGCATCAGCCATTCTGCCATTCACTCCTCCATACCTATAAAGTTACCCATCAGTACAACTTGTAACCACGTGTTTGGGAATAAGTACCTCGAAGAATCGACGGCGGTCAGCCACTTTGATCCCACGGCAACTTGTGAGGTCAAGCTTCTCCAAATTCGAGCAGGCGTCAATAATCGGGAACAACCCGCTACCTATAAGATAAAAATTGCATCTTAGAATACACCACTCGAGGGAAGCAGTCATGCAACACAGACTTGTCAATTTGGTCCCTGCAACTTCGAGCACGACGAGCGACGAACAACACGCAAGACATGGCGCTGCGTCATCGTCAATCCCGGTATTGTTGAGCGCAAGTTCTTCGAGTTTGGGTGGACTGTCGTGGGCCGTCTCCGACATCAGGCCGCAAAGGTCTTGTGATCGCAAATACGGTATCCCTGACAAGTTGAGGTACTAACGTACAACAGTGCAAAGTCATCAATTGGTATGTTCGATCAGTCGTACGCAAGGTACGGTAGGACGTGCCTTGCACCTTCGTCCGACTCGACGAATGATGTCGGCGAGTGCGCCGTGTCCGTCATGACGAGACGTGAGTCCTAATTTGGTGTTCCCGACGAGGCTGAATTTCTCGAGGTGCTCAAAGTTCGCCATGACAGCCGTGAGCGACGTTAGCGTGTCGTCCGTCATGGTCATGGCGGATATATTGCCAATCGAGGAAGACGAACCCTGTACGCTGCCGAGTGCACCCAAGTAGAGCGTACGAAGGTTCGGCAAGGTGCTAATCAGCGAAACGATATCCGTACTTGACAGAGTCGTCGACGTGAGCGACAACTTTTCCAGAGCATGTGGAGGAGTGACTGTCGATGGCGGACGGTGAAGACGCGTAAAGGATACGTCCAGGCGGGTCACGTTTGGGCAGAGCGCGATAAAAGCGTACAACGAGGTTTCGGAAAGGCAGAGTTGGCGAAATTTGAGGTTTTTCATGTGGAGTAGGATCATGCCAGGTTCTTGTGTAAGTCCAGCGAGAAGCTTTGCAAATGTCGCATCGGTCTGGAGAAATTAGCTGTAGGGATCGATGATGCAATTGCCATTGATGTTATTTTTATTCACCCAATTTTGTATGCCTGCTACTTTTAGCACTTCCAAGTTTGTGCAACAGGTCAACGGTCCGAGAAGAGACGCGGGTGGGACGGATGTATAGTTAAGGTTGAGGGTAGTCAAGGACGGACACGCAGTACCAGTCACTTCTGCGGTCTTCGTTCCGACCTTGGAACAACCACTATGACCGTGTCAGGGAGCCATACGGGAGGAACTATTCGCCGCACCGGAGCACAAGAATGCGGAGACGGGGGAAAGAGGGCAATACGGATGCAAAAACCGTATCGGCAAATTTGTCAAAACCAATTAAATGAAGTTCTCTGAGTGACTTATTATTGACAATGGAAGAAATCGTCTGTCGTTGAACGCCAGGTAGGTCGCTGGAGAGCACAAGGGACGGTCCACGCAAGAAATACTTCGGTGCATTTCGGATTAGACAAACACCATAGAACATTACTTGGAATCTTACCAAAACAATAAATCCGTGCGATAGAAGCGTCGGGCAGCTGGATCGCAGCATGGAGAATAATCTGGGTACTAATGTGTCGGGCAAACGCTTCAGGTAACATTTGGAGTAAGCCCATGACCGTTCATTCTCTGAAAGCACTTGAACGTGTGTCACGAAAAGACGAGCTGCGAGGGAAGATAGCGATGGTACGGCGGCCCTTTGAGGGAGTATACGAGTTGACAAAGCTGTGGCAGATGGAAAATGGCTTGGTTGCAACAACGGAGCGTCGTCCTCGGTTGGTGCACCAAATTCTGGAACATTACCTCCACGTCGCCGTTTCACTGATGGTGCACTCGACAATTGTTGTTTGCGCCGAGACATGGTCCTGCGCAGGAAAATCAGTCATACCCAGGGGTGGCGAGCCGGTAGGCGAGCCGAAAAGCTACCCAGGGGT
>MU130819.1:0-113615 GCA_015039435.1 Imleria badia
TAACTCTTGTGAACATTTACTGACCCGCAGAACACTGCATGATCATTCTCCATGAACGCACTTGAACAGAAATCTTCCTGGACATGTGCATCCCTTATGATGTTGAGATCAGCGAAGTAAGGCATGTCCTCGCTGGGTAACCCTTGTATCCACCGTCAATAGGCGATGGTATGAGTCAGAAGGGTGATTTATGAGCAATAACTACCAGGACTAAGTATGTACACCTGGTTGTAGATGACCAATAACAATCGAAAACTGATGGTCTGCAGCCAGAAGGACATGTATGTGACAATGGAACAGCAGGATGCAACATTCGCAGACCAGCGCCAGCAACGACCACGTGTCACCGGCGTGTCTTCTTTCGCTCCCACTGTTGGTGAGCTTGTGCAGAAAGAGATAGTCGCGGCTGTCGTTCGGCGAGCGGGATCTCGAGTGTGGCCTCGCCGTCAGGCTCTTCTCGCGCTCGTCTTCTTCGAACGGGGAGGATAAAGGACTCGACGGTGTGACAGGAAAACCGATGAGAAGCGCAACCAAGGCGAAAGGTGACGACGTACCCAACATCGCAGTGAACCTAAATGAATCCTTTGCCAAAGACAGCACGGTGGCCCTATCAATGCAAACCGCATCTCCCTGTATAAATGAAAATGTGGAGAATTTCGTGCTCGAGATCCAGTTTTTCATATGGGGGTCCATGTGCATTTGGTGTCTTATGATAGTACCATGACTCGGAATTCTAATCACGTATTCATTCTCTGTACTAACCCATGCTCCAAGGCCTATCCCAAGGAGTATGGATTATTACAGAGTCGACTGTATTCGAGCTGGCCTCAACCTCGTTCTTGCGTTGCTCAGGTTCGGCAAGGTGACAAAGTGAAGATTCAAACGTTCATATCTACCGCAACACTGTGGATAGTAGAATCAATGAATTTCAGCGACGGATTAATTGCATAATGACCGGGGGTTCATAGGGTACTTACATGAATTTCATTGGAAAAAAATCCGCTGAAATGGCATCAATCCACTCTGAAGTTCAGTGCATTTTTCCAATGAATGTTGTAGATCTATGCACTCAAATTAATAGGGTTTTTCGCATGATGATTGGCAAAAAGCATGCAAAAATATCAATTAGCCCACTGGCGTCCATCCATACTCTCTAATATGTTGGCACAATTACTCCTCACAATCAAAGTGTGGTGCAGCGGGAATCGAACTCGCGGCCATGTGATAAACTGACAGGCGCGTCACCCATTACACCACAAGGCCTTTGTAATACATAGGATACATAGTACATGTGACTACCTGCCTGCCATGTGACCCTGTGCGACGGCTCTGGGAGGCATAAGCATCCTAATTTGTGTCATCTTATTTACTGCATCCTTGACCCAGATGTCCCATGGTTTGCACAGTCATCACTCGGCGCTTGTTGCGCTTGATGTGGGGGTGTCAACAATTGTGTCGTTGACCGTCTCGGGTGCCGTTGTGGCTGCGCAACATTGTGCTCATTGGCGTTGTTTCTGTGGCCTGACTCTGGCTTGTTCTCGACTTTTGAGCACTTGCGCGGTTTGTGTCCTGGCTCGCTGCACTTTCGATAGGTGCCGCCAAACGTTTTGGGCTGCATGCAGCTGTGGGGGCTGGTCCTTTACTCTGGCTGGACGACCACTGCAAGGGTGACTAATCAGTCCACACCATCGAAGCAACTCTAAGTTTTGAGTTCAATAAGCTGTCAATTTCATTGGTTTGGTAACTAGTATCGAGTGTATATGGGACTGATCTTTACCATAAATACGACTGAGTTTCAGTTCAATGTTTCTCGATACTTGTCATAACGTGGCGAGAGATGCGCGTCACGTGGCTGGATTAGTGCAGATAGCAGACAGGACGATAAGAAATGTCAGTGACTTTTTCCACTGAATCCGTGCAAATTATGCATTCAATGGATCACTGAAATGAACGGCATGCATTTTCAGTGGAAAAAATAACTGAATCTAGTGTTTCATTGAATTATGTACTGCAGTTCAGCAGATTCACTATCCACAGTGGCAACCAGCCCATTACCATTTTAAGAATGGAGGTTCGTAAATCGGATGTAAGACACTCGAGACAACGATTTCCTGGGCTTTTCGTCGCCGTTCTCGGTGTGGAACATGTGCATGAAGAAGATATGAACTTCAAGGGGATAACTCGGATCAACCCCAACGAGGAACAAGGAACTAGTACGACCGATCACATGCGTCGTTTCAAAATACGTGTAAACCTGGCAACTACATCATTGCAAGGGATTCGTCGCTAAAAAAAAACAAGGCGGCAGAACAACAGAAGACAAGGTGATACACAGGGAGGAGGAAAATAAAATATTGAAACCACGATTGAAAAGTGCAATGAACTGGTATTTACCCAACCTATTTTGATCTTACTTCATCCAGAAGCTCTTCAGACACGACGGGCCACATTTCTGTTAATCGAGGAGAGGCCGTACTTGAGGCGGAGCTCTGGCGTGAATGGATGTGAGTTCTGTTCTGTTGGAGCGCCTTCTGAAGCTCCGTCCACAAGTCGTCCTCCAGATCCGTGAGCACTTCGACGTCAATCCCCACGGCGGGCGGGTTCCATGCGTACACCAGACCATGCGTCCCGGGAAGCCCAAATTGATTGGGTAACCGATCTTGAAGGAGCTTCGCAAGCCTATAGCAGCACCAACAACACTTCTTGCTGACCGCAATTTCATTGACTGTATCCAACTATGCGACGTACACATCAGCAAATGTGAACATGCATTGGAAATTGAACCATACCTGACGACCGAGGAAGTCGTCCAATAAACCCTCACCTTCTATTGGATCCCCGTTGTTCCGGCTTTTATCACGGTTGTAATGCTCATACGCGAGAAGTCCCATGAGACTCGCCTCCGCGTGCACCGTTCCAGTAAACGTTAATGATTTACAATGTTCTTCCAAAACACGAACTTTCCGTTTCACGTTGTCATCATCTCCGGGATCGATACGTCTTCGGTACATTGGTACGAGTTCTTTGGCAGTTAACATCGATTTGTTACCCGGCGAAACTTTAACAAGTCCGACAAGAAAGTTCGTCGTCACCCGCTTCGAGACGCGCTGGTCGGTCAGATATTCCAATGCAGCGTGCCAAGCCACAACTGTCTTCAGATATCGAAGCACAGTTTTGTTGGTATGTTCATTAGGTTCCGGCATTAGCTCCGTGTCTAAAAAATCAGGCAGGTATACGGGTACATGACTTACCATCTTCATTCTCTTCATTCTTAACTGGCGATGATAACGATCAGCAGGTAGAATGGAACGGACCAAAATCACCAACCATCTTTGAAGTTCAGAGACCCGCCTAAATGCTCCCCGAGACTGGTGTTCTCCAGGAGGTCCTGCAGAACTTCCTTCCAGAAGACGAAGATATACAAACTATTGCACCACACAGCGACATCAGCGACCGCAGAAGATTGTTCCGGCGTCAGAGCATTGCGGCCAACACCCTTCAGAGGCTTTTCGGCGCTTCGAATACTGCGATCCAATCCCATGAGAATCGTTACAAGAAGTCTGACCCACAACGGCGATGTTTTGTTTGACAGCTTCCACTGAAGTTGCCCGCCCACATCGCGCCTATATTCCTCAGGCATGAGGTCAGGGAAGATATGGGCCAACGCCCCAGGAATAGGAACCCATCGTGGTTGCAACTTGGCTTCGTCGTCTTCGCCTTCCAGAGGTTCCCACGTCTTGATGACATCAAAGAGTCGACGACCGTCAAATGATTGCCTGTCTTCCTGAAACCTTGCTGAAAGTTTGCGATAACTGCGCGTGACCACAAAACGTTGCAAAGCGACTAAATTATTTTGTTCATCTGCTGCTCCTTTGTTGTACTGCTTGAGGGCGGCCCAGATGTCCGCAATATGATCTTCCAACGAACTCGCATCCGCGGGCCTAGCATGATAAATTACAAACATGAGCGACTGCGGCGATTGATTGTCACGTACCCGTTGACAATGTCATCGAATGATTTTTCTGCCTTGTGTATCTCTGTGACCCTCAAAGTGGATTCCTCCGATTTTAAGTCACGATTTTGAGTGACGAGAAGCGTTCGCGCTGTTCCATCACTTTCAATCCTGCCCGTCGCCGCCACGACCTTTGCTGCATATGGACAATGCTTATCGCCACACGTAAGAAGGGTCACGAAGTGACGCAAGAAGCGGGGAACGTTCTCGCGGTGGCAGGTGGGTTCAGATCTTGCTTTCAAGGCCTGAAGGATACTAGTCAGCGTGCGGATGCGCCTTGAGACTTCGTTGAAGTTCTGTGGGCCAGGGCCTGACATGATTCACGGCGGAACAACATAGTCCAGGCACGCCGTCACGTGCGTGTGCCCGAAACGGGTACTTCCGCCGTCTAAACCGACACATCGCGACGATGACTCGGAAACTTGAAGGCAGCACGAACAAGGTCTTCAGTCGAATGAGGAAGGGCGCGGGAAGGCGGGACACAGTAGCTCAAGACAGCAGACTCGTTTGTTCCATTCAAGTGGCATCGCACAGAAAAGGCAGAGCATCCAATAAGATATGCGTATCTAATCTGACCCAAGCCTACCTAGACCTGGTCTATCTAATCTAGGTTTTACAACTCGTCTCTCTTGGGGCCTCCAGACCCGTAGAAAACTTCCCCGAGTTCTGTCATGGGGGAGGAATGAGTCACAAATCCTTTTCGACAGTAATGGGCCTTACTTCGACGCATGTCTGCACTGAGTTCCACAGGGAGAACGACGTTGTATTCTACATACAAGTTGCCATGCCCGGACTGTTCAAACAGGGGCATACCCTCCCCGTCGAACACCTGCACGTAGCCTGGAAAATGCATCAGCCAAGTGCAAACATCGTGCTCGGAGCACTTACCCGGTTGCGTGACACCTGTACGGTCAATTTCTACTACATGCCCGTCAAGGTGCGTGATATTGCGCTTGAAACCTAGTAGGGCCTGTAAAAAAGTGAGATGGCATTAGGGCACTCCAGCCGTAGGGAGGTAACGCATACCTCATCGATGCCAATGGTCTCTCGCCAGTAGAGCGTGCTCTCCTTCCTCCGCCAGCCACCCTCCTCTTTCTTACTGCGCACGCGCAAAATGACATCGCCGGGCTCCCAGTCGGGGCTCTCGTCTCCCTCACCATCAAATAATACATCGTGTCCTTCGGGCATGCCGGGTTCGATATCCAATGTATAGTGTTGTATGTGATCGATGACTTTGTTGCCGTTGCAATGTGGGCATTTCTTCACGATCACGGTCCCACGTCCACCGCACTCGTTGCACGTAGTCTGGGTTTGCGCGAACATACCAGGGAATATCTGCTGCTTGGTCAGCTTGACACCAGATCCTCCACATCCACGACAAGTGTGGATGTCGCCATCGGACGCGGCGCCAGAGCCTCTGCAATGGTCACAGAGGATATGTTTTTTCAAAGAAAACTACACGTGAATACGTCAGCACTCATGGCGAGCGAGCGGATGGGAAAACATACATCGATCTCAGCTCCCTTGTACCTGAGGAAGGGTAAGCCTCGCACGGGACATAATCACGGCTGGAAACACATACATATCGCCAAGAGAGACTTCAAACTCCATCGTCACTGTTGCCCCTCGACGTGTTTGCTGTTGCTGTGCGACTATGGCGCGTGACGTAGGTGAATATGTAATACATGAGGCGTCTTAAGACTCACATCCACCACCGAAGAAACTGGAGAATACGTCAAAAGGATTGGCATGATGTTGCTGCCCGCCTTCATGTGCACGCAGACCCTCCTGTGTATCATTGACAGTCGGTCAGCATGAATTGGAGGAAACCAACGGCAATTCTACCTCGCCATGCCGGTCATATATTTGTCGTTTCTGTGAAATACAAATGAGTGCTAATATCACTCGATTCGTGTATTTGACTCACAGTTTGGTCCGAGAGTACCTCATAAGCTGGAACAGCCGTCAGTCCTGCATGTGCACATAGCACGGGAATTGGTCTCTACCGTGTGATATCTC
This sequence comes from Imleria badia, assembly GCA_015039435.1. NCBI lineage: Eukaryota > Fungi > Basidiomycota > Agaricomycetes > Boletales > Boletaceae > Imleria > Imleria badia. The sequence goes on from MU130819.1 coordinate 6,032, forward strand.
GACAAATTTTTCCTCTGCGTTTGGATCCTTGTTCTTGTCAGGGTGGTATTTACGACTAAGACGCTTGTAAGCCTTTCTTATGTCTTGCTCCGAAGCATGTTTGGACACTAGAAATGATACGTCAGTCAAAAGACGTATTGCGCCGTTCGATGCGCGCCTTGGACTGACGCTCTAGAGTTTTATAGAGATCCGCTGCGCTGACGAAGACCGCAAGGGCCAGCAGGAGGAGCAGGGCCAGCACGGACGGCGTTGGCATCGCTGGTGAGGAAATGAGAGCAGACCGAGGTCATTAGAGACACGTATATCGCGCTGGCACGTGACCATGACATGGACTACTACCGACAAGCGATTCCGCGCTCTACGACGCCATGTTGGCCCGACTGCATCTTGTTCGGAGAGTCGCTGCGACTCGGCGCAGACACTACTCAGACGCTGCTTCAAATTATCACTCCAAAGTCAGAGGTCGTCCTTTCCCAATCCGCTGTGTGACATGCCTTTAACCTTTGTCTTTTCAGCCATTCCTTTTGCCTTCTCTCCGGAAGATGCCATCACCCATATTGGTGTTGCTGCTTCAGTGGCCGGCTATGTTGGCAGATCGAACAAAGGGCAACCGAATGTGCCGTTCACCGCACTCATTGCCTCTATTCTCGCCAAGTATTTCCCCATGAGTGGTTTCCAGCCTCTTCAGCCAACGCGCATCCAGCCGGTGTATCTCCCGACTTGGTTCGTACGTGCCGAGCTCGAGGCCAAGGCCTGGCTGTCTTCAGAGTCTGACTCGGAAGGATCTCAGGTGTGTCTCGTTACTCTTTTGTAACTCTGATCTTACATCTTCGCAGAGTGAAGCTGCCACAGTGCAATTCGAGGATTTGTAGGTGCATTTGGACAATTTTGGTCTCGGTGCTGATCGTCGGTTGATAGGTACCTACCAGGTATGCTCATGTCCACTTCTCTCCTGGAATTTTGTTCCGAATATATTATAGGATTTAACCTGGACTTTGGGCGCATCCTGGTCCGCGATCCGCCAACACACATTGAACTTGCCAAGCCGTTCTCTCCCGACTTGGCACACCAGTGGGGACTCGACGTGATGTGTCTCCCATACAACGTCCTGCCATTCGATATCCTCGACAGCGCACGCAACCTCTCCTACAACAACGCTGTCATCAGTGAAAACATGCGTTTCAGTCCACAATCCGTCAAGATGAACCTTGTACGCAACCATAGCCGCAGATTGACTTTTCCGTTCTTAGATTTTGACAGGCCGCCGCCTATCCTGTTCTTTTGCCAGTATATCTTGCACAATACGTTTCACGGGAGCCTTGGCCTCATGTGACGATATTATTGGCTGCTCACAGTGACCCTGTGCGTACTTGTTCTAGACGTCATACGAGCTGCATTTGAAATCGTTTCTGTTACAGGGCGTCCATTATATTCATATTCCTCATCCAGATACCGAGGACAGTGTCCGACTCCCGTTCGAGGAGCTCGTGGCCGGTCAGGATGACTACATAGAGGTCGGGAGCACTCCGGAGGACGCCGAAGTCCGCGCCGTCGTGGTTAACCCCATGGGTGACAATCTGCTTTCCGACGAGCTATCGTCGTGGTTGAACGATATACTTCAACAACGAAATTCTCTCGTTTCTATGGCGGCTAGCCACCCGATCAACATGGAGGATCCGAGAATTCGCGAGTGGACGCAGGAAGAGGTGGACTCTGTCCACAAATGGCTACATATGGGCCGGGCGCATTCCTTTTTCAAAACCATCCTCAAGGTGACAAGTCTGCTGTGGATATAATCTCGTATATGCTAAGGGATGACCTAGAACATGAACCTGGACGAGAGCCAGATTACCTCACTGAAACCAGGGGCCCAGGGAGAGACGAAATTTGTGGTCGATCTATTCGAGGCATTCCTCAAGGCTGACCCGGAACAGGCACAAAAGTGGCAAGAAACGCGTGCCGCGTCAACCCCCGAATGGTGGAGACAATGGGAGGAAAGTCAAAAACCACGACGGCCCATTCGGTAGTGGCCATATCTCTATTCTTGCAGCGGTCCTTGCGGTGTCATCCATTGTTCAATGCTTGCACAATAAATAGTGACAATCAATCCTAGACGAATTACAGGAATCTATTCAATCAACTTTTCGTGCCCACTTCCTGCCCGAAGGGGATGCGGTGGCATGTCGAGGAGGAGGGAGCGGGGTCTTGGGGGGGATGACAACATCGACCTTTTGTTGTCCCGCTTGCGACCAATCCTCCTTCTCATCTATTACACCAATAGGCGTCTTCGAGTATACCTCCTTATCATCTCTGCCCCAATACATCCACATCTGTACCCCGACTATGATGTTTAGAACAAGGGCTAGGGCAAACCCTGCAGTCACGATGATATCGCCAATCTCGGTGGCAGTAGTGAAGAGGCGCGCGAGACACCCTGCGATTTGGGCGACCACGGCAAACGTTGAAAGCTGCCCGGTCGACCGGGAACGAGCGTTTTGGATAATTTGAGGGAGCTTTGAGAACAAGGAGAGTGGGAGAGTAGCGAGTTGAAAGAGTGCAAGGGCTTCCTTGGGTGCGACGTAGAGAGTGACGGCAGAAGCGACTGCTCCTACGGCGGTAAGGGCAAGTCGACCCGCGGTATTTTGCGCTTTCCGGAGTGGTGTCGAGGGGAAATAGACGATCAAAAATGTAATGAGGGTGTTCTGGAGGGTAAGAAAGAAATTCTCTCCGTAGGTAGAGAAGGGAAAGTCGTTTCTGTAAGAGTATGCCGTTGTGATGGCGTATGCGAGGGTTTCAAGGAGGTATGCGGGTAGGGAGAGGCCGCGGGCAGACTGGGCGGACACGACTTGGGCAGATGAGTTTGGGCGCGTGGGACGAGCGAAGGGGGGCTTACTGAGCATGAGCTGGGGCACCTTCATGATGGAGCCCCCGACGACAATGCCGAGGCCCAAGCCCTTTGAGAGGGAGTACTTGAGACAGTCTACATCGGCGAGGTTGAGGTTCTCGACGAGCGAAGAGTAGCATTTCTGGCAAACTAATTCGCATACGATGAAGGCTAGAAAGTAAAGGTACTTGCCTTGCCGATGATTGCAGTTCCGAGGTCTACAATGAACCAGGGAAGGTTTCTCGTTATTGCGGTCATGGTGGGTTCTGGTTCACAGTCCAAAGCAAACGTGGTGTCCTCCACCCAGGTGTGGCTGTGTTAATCTAGCCTTCCTCACTGGCACTGATCAGCGAGAAAAAAAATGGCCGAGTACGATCTCTCGAAAACAATCATTCCGTACTTGGATCGTCATCTCGCCTTTCCGTTGCTCGCCCATCTCGTAGAGATATCCCTCTTTCCGGTCGAGCAAGTCCAAGCAGCCCAGTATGAGCTCGCCAAAGGCACCAACATGGTCGATTATGTGGCCAGCCTGTTCGAACAGCTGTACCCTGATGAGGAGCTTCCTCAAGGTCTGTCCCCCCTCCGCATCCACGTTGGATATTGCATTTCAATCGGTGACTCCCAGAATTATCTGGAAGGCGAGAAAAGGCCTTCTCGACAAACGAGCGGCTGCAGCAGGAGGCTCAGGCCGTCCTGGACGTGATCGAGAACCCAGACGTCGCACAGGCACTTCGCCAGGACAAAAATCAAAATTTGCAGTATCTCAAAGACAATTACAACGTATGCTTTCTCGATCACTCGCCCTCGTGACCTGCTCAGTTGCCTTCCTCCAGCTCACGTTGGAACAAATCACCGCTCTGTACAACTTTGGCCAGTTCCAATACACGTACGGAAACTACAGCGGCGCGGCAGACTACTTGTACCACTTCCGCGTTCTCTCCACCGATACCGATCTCAACACCTCCGCACACTGGGGAAAGCTCGCCTCAGATATCCTCACAGGAAAGTGGGAGACGGCGCTTGAAGAGCTCAACACGCTCCGCGACGTCGTCGACTCTCGCTCACCGTCATCTCTGTTGACGAGTCCCACCGAGTCTGCCGCCCTTGCTCAATTGCACTCGCGGACCTGGCTCGTACACTGGTCGCTCTTTGTCTACTTCAATCACCCTCAAGGGCGTACCCTTCTTCTCGAGACTTTCCTCTCCCCCACCTATCTCAATACCATCCAAACCTCGTGCCCTTGGATTCTGCGTTACATTGCTACCGCTGCGATTCTCTCCCGAAAATCCGCTACCGGAAACACAAATGCCTCTTCTCGTGTGCGGCATTCCATCCGGGAGATCGTCAAGGTCATCCAAACCGAAGAGTACCAATATCAAGATCCCATCACCTCTTTCCTCAAGGAGCTCTACGTCGAGTTTGATTTCGAAGCCGCTCAACGGGAGCTGGCGGTTGCGGAGCGCGTTGTTGGCGACGACTTTTTCCTCGGAGAATTTAGAGAGGAATTCTTGGACAATGCACGTTACTTGATCAGCGAGGCATACTGCCGCATACATCAACGTATTGATATCGGGTACGTCGACATGGTCCCCGAGGGAATCAGCCCGCCTCATTATATTACAGAGATCTGTCGGAAAGACTGAATCTCACCAAGGATGAAGGCGAAAAGTGGATTGTCAATCTCATCCGCGAGACTCGGATGGGCGCCGATGCAAAGATCGATCTAGAAAAGGTGCGTGTATGCGTCTGTGTCCGAGGATATGTCTCATGCGAGCGTCTATCCAGAACGTGATCGAGATTCATCGTGCACCACTCCCGGTATACCAGTCGGTCATTGAAAAGACCCGTGGACTGGCTTTCCGTACCCAAGCTTTGGGAGCGGGGATGTTGCAACCTCACCAGACTGCACAGCAAAATCAATCCCAGCCAGTTGAGGGGGCAAGATAATCTAGTACACTTGTGATACATTGACTGTGTGATGTAAGCTGCTGGTGCAAAATATCTTGGTGTGTTGCCAGGGCAACAACAACATCGTTGAGAGTGTTTACGAGAAATGGATTTCAGCATCGAGTGCATTCCAAGCGTACAATGCTGCAATATCATTTCCAGCATCTATGTATCCGTGATATCGCGTTAATCGGGGCAAACCAGACGGATATGAAACTTGACTTACAAAATGTCGTACCCGCGAGTGATGATATGCTCCACCCCACCATGGGCGACGTTACACCCACCCTAGAGTACCGAATCGTTTGATTGCAAGCCAGCATGTAGTGAAGGAATACGCACAAGGTGTTCACCTGTTTTTCCCGGGACTCTCACATCACGCACGGTAGCCAATGCATGGTAAAGTCTTGCACCGTTCTCCTCGTAGCCGCCCTGAATGGGACGGCGGTGGGTAGGGATGCGACCGAGGCTGGTAGGCACCCATTCCATCGTTTCTGGATCAAACGGCAAGAGGTCATAGCGGCCAGGATGCTCGACCTCGGAGCCGCCATAGGGGACACGGCAAGGCGGGGTTAGATGTGGGACGATCTTGCATGGGTGCACAGAGTTGTTGAATATCGCAGAACCGAGGAAGACGGGGGCGGTACCGCCGGTGTCATGGCAAGGGGCGTCTTTGGTGAACGCCTGGTTGGGAAAAGAAGCGGAGCCGTCGAGTGCGATGCGATAGCCGGATGGAGGGGGTCGCGCTGGGGTGTAGGGGGGAGGAGGAAGGGAAGGGTCTCCTTCCTTGCTGTCTTTCTTGTCGTCGAACTGCATCAAGTCGCTCATTTCTAGTCTGGTGACTGCGCGTTTCCCCTTCAGGCTGATCGCGACAGGGGTTAATTTAGCTTTTGAGCCCACATCTCAGTTACGTACATACTATGGATGCCACGCACCTTCAAGTTGGTGACATGCTGATGATGGCCCACCACCTCTCTCCGATACCTCAAGCACTCTGCAATGGTCACTAACCCTCTCATTTGCACTCCAAGTCAAACTGATGCGTATCCAGATCCTCAAAACAGAATTCAACGAGTTTGAGATCCCCTATACCGAAATTAAAGTGAACGAGAAGCCCATCCGAGTCTCGCGTTCGCCCCAGCCTCGACGACGGAGCGGACGGATCGAGGTCGTCCTCCCGACGAGGAGACAGCTTTATGGATACAATCCTCCAGCGTTCGAAAATGCGTCGCGCTTCATCGCCGAAAACAACCTCGGTGGCATCGTCCGAGTCAAGAAAGAAGAAGAAACGTCAGCCATCGTGGTCTCCCTTCCATATGTTCTACACATTTGCATCCCCTCTCTCGCTGTACATCGAGTGATATGTGCCTTCTTTTAGGTCAAGGTTGAAATTAAAAAAGAAGAGATGTTGTCTGAGGATGTCGTGAATTATCGCATCGCGCTTGTTGCGCCGTACAACGTAGGCCTGGACCCTGCCATCAGGGACGTGACGACGAGCAGAATCTTTACCTCGAAGCAATGGGGAGGTAACACGCAATCCACGTTTCCCAGCATCCGGCCAGACATGCTGGCACGTCACGGCTTGAACGATTTCATGTATCTCAACCTTTTTTTTAACCCACATGCGCCTCAGTGGCCTGGAGCTCCAGGGTTATTTTTTGACCCCGGCGTGGATTGGGAAGCACACGAACGGCCTGGAATTTGGCGCGTGTTGGTCAGGCTAAAGTCAAACTATTGGCTATACGTCGGGCAGTATCAATGCACGCCTGCACTTTCGCTCTCAATCGAGGAATGGAAATCACAAGCACCAAAGGTAAGAACCTGGTCTCCGAGTCATGGTCATCTTTGACCTCATTTTCGGTGTCTTTTCGTTAGGTTAAACAGACGTGGAGCAACAAGGCCTCGACGCGCGGGTGGGCCCGAGAAGTACGGGCAAGAATTGTCCTCCGAAAGAGGCTCGGTAGGAATCCTACCGCCAAGGAGTTGCAAGATGCAATGAATTCAAATGAGAAGTTCCACGCGACCCCGGAGGAGCTTCATCGTGCGTTTGACGAAGGGCATGCCGTCCGTTACTTTTTTCTTCTCGTCCTATCCGATAGCGATATTCACGGATAGACTTGCAGTTCCTTCAGTCATGGTGCATGAGATGCGTCGGCTACGACGAAAATTTCCAGCGCGAAATCGCAGCTGGAAATGCTGCGAACTGATGTCTTGAATCTTGATTGATAAACCTCCGCACCTGGTGCGCTGATGATGCACATGTATATACTTACTTTTCGTGATGGTCTAATTCTGGGGCGCTTATATGCTTTCCCTACTAGAACCTTTCGAGGCGGTCAGATACCATTTCAAACTTCAGTTGACTGCGACAGGGGCTAACTCAGCCGCTCGGTCTGAGCTCACATCTCGGTTACGCACTAGGATCGGCGATACTGACGTAGGGACCTTGCTCGACAGGATGAGTCACTGAAGGGGGTTCAAGTTGGTGGGTTAACTCAGTTGCTTCAAGTTTGAGTCGACAGTGAAGGCTCAAATGGATAGGAATTTATTTGTCCCTGTTGACGTTTGCCTGCAGCTCGCTGGGTACGTTGTCGACGTGTTTCCGCTTCAATTAGTAAGTACCGTCAACGTGGTTTGCTTCTATTCCGCCCAAATTCCGCCGTTGATATGTACATACCGACCACCAGGATTGCGCCCACAGCAAAGGGTCATATACTAGTAGCCGTGGTGCCATCTCTGCCGACATCATCGGCGTATCGTTTATAATCACTACACTCTTGCTTGATAATATCCAGAGTTTCCTGCCCAGCTTTCATACATGATGCTGCGCCAAGTGGCATGTGTGGCAAATTAAACGTGCGTGCTCCGGCACGACGATTCTCCGCCGACACCCTGGCCTCTTAGCAGCCAATGCATCAATGCCAGTACCATCACAGTCATCGTGGCTTTGGTGTAACGGTGTTCTGTCTCTTCCAACAACACCACAAAACAAGGTATGTTCTATTTGAAACTCATCGCTCTGCCCTTTAAAAATGCTGTCCTTCAACTGTCCTAAGATACCTTCCTCCTGTCTGCAGTCTGCGATTCTCTCTCACCAAACTCCTAGACCATCAAGACCATGTCTCCTGCGTTGCAGTCCACACTGACTACCATTCGGCAGAATGACTACGTGGCCCGTATGCTCACTCTCACTCATGAGAGATCAATATCACAACCTTATCACAGTTGGTATCATTACTGCCATCGGATATGATTACGGTGAGCTATAGATTCTGATTCAAGATGATGTACCAACTTCTACACTGACAGTCCTCACATTTTCGAACGAGGTAGAATCCCCTCCATTATACACGAGGTTTTCCTCACTGATAATGTGTATAGATAGAATACATCTGGGTCAGCTGACACATGACTCGGACATTTGCTAAGGTGACATGTTTCTGAAAACACCACAGAACAAACCATGGACCTGTGTTTCTATGTTGTTCATTCTTGTATGTAGCACACTTCGCAGATGAATTGTGGCGACCAGCTAGACTAAGCATTATTATAGGTTCGTTATTGTGGCCTTTCCGCCTTCATGTAAGTCCATGGTTATTCCAATGTGTATTCTGATTGCTAACCCGAGATGTTATCAGGATTGGCATCTTCTGTATGTATTACAATTATGACTTGAAGTTAATCAAACTGTAAGCCGGTTCCAAGTGGGAAGTAGCTTCCTACCTGGCCCTGAAAAGGTATTTTCCATCCGACATCAATGGCGAACGAGTATACTGAAGTGTGTACCCATAGACGTATGTATTTGTCATTCCCTCGATGTCCGGGTTTCTTGACATAACTGATATTCATTAAATAGTTGTAAGCATTTTCACTGAAAGTATCCTCTGTCTAATCTATTCGTGGTTCATCGCGGATGCTTTCAAGGTCGAATAATTACTGTGATCACTGGATGGACATTCATTGTCTTTGTTGGTGCGGCTGATGGTGGGTTGTTGTGTCGCTTTCTGAAAAAGCAACTCTGATGGTGACCCTAGTCACAATGATCCTGCGTGTATGGGCAATGTACAATCGATCGAGGCGAATCCTTAGTGCTCTCCTTATTTTGTTTTTCCCGGCGAGCATTGTCATTGTCATCACTGCTGCCATCAAAAGCGATCCGAGGAATCTATCTGGTACGTTGAAACAAGTGAATGGTATACTGCACTAACCTACCATCCACCGCCATTCCCCGGGTTGGTTTTCACACAGTGGTCACTATCCAGATACTTGACGTTACATTTTGCACGGTGCAACCTATCCCGCTCATTTGGACAAAAGCGGCCGCCATTTTAGGGATCGCGCATGGTACAATGATGTGCAGCTTCGTGATCGCCCGATTCGTGAAGGATTCAGTTGAGATGTACCGTGCCACAAAGCAGTGGCAACTCAGCCAGTACATGAGCTTGCTCGTTAGGTAGGGTATTCTCTATTTCTTTGCGTGCGTCCCCGTCTCATCCTTTCCCTCTCTTCGCCACTAAGGTCGCAATATTACCAACCAAGCTAACGGTAACTTTCCGTTATAGTATCTTTCTGTTCGCCCTCGTCAATGCATTGGGTGCCTTGGGAAAGCTTCCAACGGAGGCTTGGCGGAAGGACCTCTTAATTATCCTGGAATATGTGCCTATGTTACCTCTAGCCACTCGATTCATCATGAGCATTCGGGAGTTGCACGCGCGCGATGTTCGGGGTAGATCTGGTGAAGGGATCGACACTGCGTTCGGCTTGTCACCCGGCCGCGGTTCGGCGATCGTGTTCGGCGATGTAGAGCAGAACGAGGGGTCGGGGGATGTCGAGGAGATGCCGATGGAAAGTAGGACGATTCACCCCAGAAGTGGGCATGGTGTAACGTTCGTTCCATCTCCCACGACAGCCTTCACACACCTTGGCGGTTAGCGTGGTGTTCAAGCCTCAAACGCGAATGTGTGCCAGTGTAGTAGTATGGATTAGCTTATCTACAGACTATGGTAAGGAGTTATGGAATGGAATTTGGTCAGTGAGCGAAATGCCGACTGCTTTCGCAAGTAACTTCTCAAAATTCGCCGCTTGTCAAAGTATATAAGTCATGAACAGGTAACCGTTGGATGATCGAAACGAATGTTAGATCACCCGGCACCGTTCGTGCCGCCTCAGAGTACGTGCAACCCGCTGATGTGGGAGTCGAAAGTTCCCTAGCAAACCAGGAATGCTAATCGGAAACATCGGCCTAGTCCGTTTAAGGTTAGCGACCTTACCTACATCTCGACAAAGAATTTCTCATTGCCGAAGGGCCATGTGAGGTTTATCGGGCCCTATAAGATAGTTGAGGACTACAGCAACCACTCGTTCAAACTTGACTTACCAGCTCGGTTGAAACAACGAGGCGTGCACCCCGTGTTCCATTTGTCATTGTTGTGGATCCACGTGCCAAACGACGACCACCTCTTCCCTGGGCGCATGGAGACCCGAGTCGCTGACTTCAGCGAACCCGACACCGAATGGCAAGTTGAACGTGTGTGGTCGCACTCGGCCAGTGGGCATGCGGCCCTCTTTGAAGTGCAATGGTCATCAGGCGACACGACCTGGCTTCCATATGGTGCTATCGAGCACCTGACCGCCCTATTTGAGTACCTGCTGTCGGATATCAGCATCTCTGAGTTACCCAGGGGAGATGGAACGCCGCCTCCGCCGGGGCGACGAGCAGTTAAATTGCGGGGCATGCCATATCGGCTGCTCCACCCCATCGCACCGCATGCGCGACCACAGACACGACACCCCTCCTTGGAGGGCTCCCCGCTTTAACTATCGAAGCATCTTGCGTTCCGGAGAGGGTTTTGCCTTGCGCGTTAACAAGCAACACCGCGCCACTCTGCTCATCCCGCGAGACCTGGTCCGCCAATATAGTATTCGCATCCGTTCGGGGGTGAACTCGGGCAACTTACCAGCGACACCTATCGGATATGACACATTCGCTCATGTGTTTAATTCCGAGCCTCAGAACCCTCACCGCCTCTCCACGCTCGACGACAACAGTCAGTGGGCGATGATGCCCTACAGCGAGCCGCCTCCTTCGCTCTTCTTTGGCGCTAACGCAGCTGAGGCTGATGTAACTCCGGCAGACCCACGGATCAGGGAAATCGGGAACTGGCTTCTGGATCGGGAGTTTGGCGAAACAGGAGGTTGAGGACTCAGCGAGAGGTACGAGGGAGAGCTGGGATGCGAGAGTTTGGGGCGCAGAGGTTCAACGACGAGGGAAGAGAAGAAGAAGACAGGCACCGTGGACGTTACCGCGGAAGGCACGCGGACGGCTACGACGACGTTACGTCCCACGGCCGGAGGAGCAGAGCGAGGCATCACGAACTGGGAACCACCGATCGCCTCGAATCCGACGCTACTCCCGTCGCTGACAGTCAGCTCGGGGGCGACGGACCATCCAACTACTACCGCGCACCTTCGACCGTCGACCCTCCTACCCCTTCCGTGCTTGCCGACGAAAATTTCGAGATGGGCAATGACCAGGCGAGGAGATGACTATCCAAGAAACTGGCGCGATCGAGGACGCCAGCGTTGTGGCCCTCGAGACGGAAGTAGATGACGCTGCGCTCGGCGGAGACTTCGAGAACCTGGCGACACGCTGGTGGGGGAGATGGAACAAATACCGTCCGGCGTCAACCGGTACGCTGTATATCCGACCGATCGGTGACGCGCCCAATCACATTCCTAAAGCCTCAACGGCTCACCACACGGCTCCCTCTCCCAATCCGATACTATGGGAGGATATACCAGGCGGCTCAGACGAGCTCACCCCGTTGATGGTACGTTTTTGTGGGCAAGCATTTGATTGGTGTCCCGGCTGAGCACAAATGAAGCAGAGTTCTCTGCGATTCGTAAGGTGGTAAAACGCATGGTCCATGGTCTCGTGAGGGAAGGAAGAGTGTGGTGAGCCGTTGAGGCTTTAGGAATATGATTGGGCGCGTGGCCGATCGAACTCGGTCCTCTGAGCATCATCATGCTGCATCATGGGTTAACCGACCCGACGATCTGAGCTCGCCTCACTGCGGCCACGGTTACGTATGAATGCACATGGTTACATGCTGGTGGCCCCTCTACTACCACCTCTCCCCGATACCTCAAGCACTCTGCAATGGTTACCGAGTCTCTCCTCTGCACTCCAAGTCAAATTGATGCCTATCCGTGATTTTAGATCATCAAAACAGAACCCACCGAGTTTGAGATCCCCTATACCGAAATTAAAGTGGACGAGAAGCCCATCCAAGTCTCGCGTTCGCCCCAGCCTCGACGACGGAGCGGACGGATCGAGGTCGTCCTCCCGACGAGGAGACAGTTTTATGGATACAATCCTCCAGCGTTCGAAAATGCGTCGCGCTTCATCGCCGGAAACAACCTCGATGGCATCGTCCGAGTCAAGAAAGAAGAAGAAACGTCAGCCATCGTGGTCCCCCTTGTTCGACACATTTGCATCCCCTCTCTCGCTGTACATCGAGTGATATATCTTCTTTTAGGTCAAGGTTGAAATTAAAAAAGTAGAGATGCTGTCTGAAAATGTCGTGAACTGTCGCATCGCGCTTATTGCGCCGTACAATGTATGCCTGGACCCTGGTATCAGGGACGTGACCACGAGCAGAACCTTTACCTCGAAGCAATGGGGAGGTAATACTCAATCCACGTTTCCCAGCATCCGGCCAGACCTGCTGGCACGTCACGGCCTGAACGATTTTATGTATCTCAACCTTTTTATTAACCCACATGCGCCTCAGTGGCCTGGGGCTCCAGGATTGTGGTTTTCCCCCGGTGTGAATTGGGAAGCACGTGAACGGCCTGGAATTTGGCGCGTGTTGGTCAGGCTAAAGTCAAATTGTTGGCTATACGTCGGGCAGTATCAATGCACGCCTGCACTTTCGCTCACAATCGAGGAATGGAAATCTCAAGCACCAAGGGTAAGTACCCGGCCTCCGAGTCATGGTCATCTTTGACCTCATTTTCGGTATCTTTTCGTTAGGTTAAGCAGACGTGGAGTAACAAGGTCTCGACGCACGAGTGGGCCCGAGAAATGCAGACAAAAATTGTCCTTCACAAAAGGCTCGGTAGGAATCCTACCGCCGAGGAGTTGCAATGAATTCAACTGAGAAGTTCCACGAGGGGCATGTCGTCCGTTACTTTCTTTGTTATATCCAATAGCGATATTCACGGATGGACTTGTAGTTCCTTCGGTCATGGTGTATGAGATGCGTCGGCTACGATGAAAATTTCCAGCGCGAAATCGCAGTTGGCAATGCCGCGAACTGATATCTTGAATCTTGACCGACAAACCCCCGCACCTAGCGCCGCGCTGACGATGCACGTGTATATGCCCTACTATTCGCGATGGTCCAATGCTGTGACGCCTACATGTTTTCCCTACTATTGTCGCTGTTCAAGAAACTCGCCAAATTGTAGGGATCCGTACTAGAACCTTTCGCAGCCGACACCTGGCTAACTCAGCCGCTCGGTCTGAGCTCACATCTCGGTTACGTACTAGGATCGGCGATGCCGACGAGGGGACCTTGCTCGTCGGGATGAGTCACTCAGCGTCGTTCAAGTTGGTGGGTTAAATCACTCTGCTTTGAGTGGTGTTTCGTACAGCAAAGGAATATTTGTGAATATCGATCGCTACGGCTTGGTCGAAGGGCGAATGTGAGTAGTAGACACACAGAACCAGAGACTCTGCTAGCATAGACTATGAAACAGTATGGGGAAAAGCCTGAAGGGCTTTTCGGCCCGAAACGCTGTCTTAGCCGCCAGAGTGAGCTGCGAGGGTGGGAGGGGCACCAAATAGGTCACGAAATGGGGCTAAGACCGAATGACGCAACGGACGATAGGATATCTCCCAAAATGTCTTGTCGGACAGTGGACCTGAATAGGGAGCGGTGGGTGGGTGCGAAAAACGGCACGGTGCAGGAGCTAGGACGCTCCGAGTCGCCGCCGTTGCAGCGAGGCGTCGAAAGGCTTACGTACTCATGCAAAGTATAAGGAAGGTCACGCGTGACCAGCCTAGAGTGCTCAAACGAATAGAGGTTTATTTGTCCCTATTGACGTTTGGCAGATCCATATGACCTTGCTCAGGCTTACTGTAAGTAACTGGGCAGCAAGGTAGTCTCGGACGTTGTCGACGAGCCTTGGCCTCACCAGTGGCACAACGTAAGCAAAGAACTCACATTTTCGTTTCAATTACCCGTCAACGTGGTTTGCTTATTTTCGCCGTTGATACCGACCACCAGGATCGCGCCCATAGATAAAGGGACATAGCCATGGTGCCATACCCGCCAACATCATCGGCGTATCATTCACAATTACCACACTGCTGCCTGATACTAGAGTTTCCTGTATCGTGCATTGCGGGCAACTTGAAGCTTGTTTAAGTACATATCTGGCAACGGTCTGGGAGATACAGACATACGGCTTCCAGTTTGAACCAACTGGCATGCCCAGCTTTCACACATGTTGCCGCGCCAAGTGGCATGTGTGGCAAATTAAACGTGTGTGCTCTGCCACAACAACTTTCCGTGGACATGCCAGTATCATCACGGCCATCGTGGCTTTGATGTGATGGAGTTTTACAACACCACAAAACAAGTTATGCTTTGTTTAAAACTCGTCGGTCTGCCTTTGAAAATTCTGTCCTTCAGCTGTCCTAAAACACCTTCCTCCTGTCTGCAGTCCTTGCAATTGTCTCACCACACTCCTAGACCACTGGGATCAAGACCATGTCTTCTGCGTTGCAGTCCGCAACTACCCTTCAGCAGAATGACTACGTGGCCCGTATGCTTACTCTCACTCATGAAAGATCAATATCACAACCTTATCCTTATCACAGTCGGTATCATTACTGCCATCGGATACGATTACAGTGAGCTATAGATTCTGGTTCAAGACAACTTGAATGTACCAACTTCTACATTATCAGTCCTCACATTTTCGAACGAGGTAGAATCCCCTCCATTATACACGAGGTTTTCCTCACTGAGAATTTGTGTAGATAGAATACGTCTGGGTCAGCCGACACATGACATTTGCTAAGGTGACATGTCCTGAAAACACCACAGAACAAACCATGGACCCGTGTTTCTATGCTGTTTATTCTTGTATGTATCGCACTTCACAGATGCATTGTGGTGACCAGCTATAGACTAAGCATTATTATAGGTTCGTTATTGTGGCCTTGTCACCTTCATGTAAGTCCGTGGTTATTCCAATGTGTATTCTGATTGCTAACCCCAGATGTTATCAGAATGAACATGCTCTGTATGTATTACATTTATGACTTGAGGTTAATCGAACTGTAACCCGGTCCCAAGTGGGAAGTAGCTTCATACCTGGCCCTGCAAAGGTATTTTCCATCCGATATCAATGGCGAACGAGTATACTGAAGTGTGTACCCATAGACGTATGTATTTGTCCTTCCCTCGATGTCCGGGTTTCTTGACATAACTGATATTCATTAAACAGTTGTAAGCATTCTCACTGAAAGCATCCTCTGTCTAATCTATCCGTGGTTCATCGTGGATGCTTTTAAGGTCTAATAATCAAAGTGATTGCTGGATGGATATTTGTTCTCTTTGTTGGTGCGGCCGATTGTGGGTCGTTGTGTCACTTTCTGAGTAAGCAACTCTGATGGTGACCCCAGTCACAATGATCCTCCGTGTATGGGCAATGTACAATCGATCGAGGCTAATCCTCGGTACTCTCCTCTTATTGTTTTGCCTGGCGAACAGTTTCAGTGTCATCACTATTGTCTTGCCAGCGATCCGACGAACGTGTCTGGTACGTTGAAACTGGCCAAATGAATGGTATACTGCACTAACCTACCACCCACCGCCATTCCGGTTGGCCCTCGCACAGTGGCCTCCATCCCGATACTGGACGTTGGATTTTGCATGGTGCAACCCATCCCGCTCATTTGGATGAAAGTGGCCGCCATTTTAGGAATCGCGAATGGTGCAGTGATGTGCATCTTCGTGATCGTCCAATTCGTGAGGCAGTCGCTTCAGATGTACCGTGTCACAAAGCAGTGGCAACTCAGTCAGTACATGAGCTTGCTCGTTAGGCAGGGCATTCTCTATTTCGTTGCGTACGTCCCCGTCTCATCCTTTCCCTCTCTTCTCCGCCGCCATCCAAGGTCGCAATATTACCAACCGAGCTAACAGTAACTTTCCGACATAGTCTCTTTCTGGTCTCCTTCGTCATTGCATTGGATGCCTCGGGAAAGCTTTCAACTTTGGGTTCAAGTTGGCAGCAGGACGTCTTAATCATCCTGGAACATGTGCCCATGATCACTCTAACCACTCGATTCATCATGAGCATTCGGGAGTTGCACGCGCATGATGTTCAGGGTAGACGTGGTGAGGGGATCGACACTGGGTTCGGCTTGCCATCATCCGGCCGCGGTTCGGCGATCGTGTTAGCTGATGTAGAGCAGAACGAGGGGTTGGAGGATGTCGAGGAGATACCGATGGGAGGTAGGACGACTCGCCCAGAAGTGGGCATGGTGTAATTTCGTTCCATCTATCATGATAGCCCTCTCACCGTGGCGGTTAGCCTGGTCTTCAAGCCTGAAACGCGAATGTGTGCCAATGTACTAGTAGTATGGATTAGCTTATCTATGGTGACGAGTTGTCGAATGTGATTTGGTCAGTGAGCGAAATGCTGACTGCTCTGGCAAGTAGGTTCTCTGCTATCAAGGTATATAGGTCATGAACAGATAAACGTTTGGTGGTCGAAACGAATGTTAGACCCCAATCTGGCGCATAGTACGTTTCGAAGTACGTCGTCCGCGTTCCGAGCCGTTACTTACGTGTCTTGCTGCAATAGCACCTATGTACATATGCCAGCGGCGAGGATAAGTATCTATACTTAGGACCTGTCAGTGTAGTAGTAAAAAAACCATTGTTTACCGTAATAAAAGTCCTAATGACATAAAATCTCAGTTTGAGTCACTTCTGCGTCCTCTGCAGGTGGTGCTGTTGCCAGAGAAGGACGGTGGCGGAGACAGTAGGAAAGTCTCACGGCCTGCCAAACTTTCAAGTTGTAGTCGGCACTTCATAGTAATCTCCTTCATTGCCATCTTTCGAACTGCATCAAGTCGCTCATTTCTAGTCTAGTGACCGCTCACTTCCCTTTCAGGTTCATCGCGACAGGGGCCAATTCAGCAGCTCAGTTTGAGCCCACATCTCGGTTATATCAGGGCCACGAATGCCACGCACCCTTAAGTGCTGATGGCATGGCCCACCACCTCTCGCCAATACTTCAGGCACTCTGCAATGGTAACCGGCCTCTCATTTACATTCCAAGTCAAACTGATGCCTATCCCCGATTTTAGATCATCAAAACAGAACCCACCGAGTTTGAGATCTGAGTCCCCTATACCGAAATTAAACAGGACTCGGAGGTGAAGCCCATACTTGCGTTCGCCCCAGCCTCGACGACGTAGCGGACGGACCGAAGTCCTCCTCCCGAGGAGACAGTTTTATGGATATAATGATCCTCCAGCGTTCGAAAATGCGTTGCGCTTCATCGCCAAGAACAACCTCGCTGGCATCCCAGTCAAGAAAGAAGAAGAAACGTCAGCCATCGTGGTCTCCCTTCCATATGTTCGACACATTTGCATCTCCTCTCTCGCTGTACATCAAGTGATATGCCTTCTTTTAGGTCAAGGTTGAAATTAAAAAAGAAGAGATGCTGTCTGAGGATGTCGTGAATCGTCGCATCGCGCTTATTTCGCCGTACGACGTAGGCCTGGACCCTGGTATCAGGGACGTGACGACGAGCAGAACTTTTACCTCGAAGCAATGGGGAGGTAACACGGTCCACGTTTCCCAGCATTCGGCCAGACATGCTGGCACCTCACGGCTTGAACGATTTCATGTATCTCAACCTTTTTTCAACCCACATGCGCCTCAGTGGCCTGGACCGCCAGGATTATTTTTTGACCCCGGTGTGGATTGGAAGCGAACGGCCTGGAATTCGACGCGTGCTGGTCAGGCTAAAGTCAAATTGTTCGCTATACGTCGGGCAGGATCAATGCACGCTAGCACTTTCGCTCTCAATCGAGGAATGGAAATCTCAAGTACCTGGTCTCCGAGTCATGGTCATCTTTGACCTCATTTTCGGTGTCTTTTCGTCAGGTTAAGCAGACGTGGAGTAACAAGGCCTCGACGTACGGGTGGGCACGAGAAGTACGAGCAAAAATTGTCGTCCGAAAGAGGCTCGGTAGGAACCCTGCCGCCGATGAGTTGCAAGATGCAATGAATTCAAACGAGAAGTTCCACGCAAACCCGGAGGAGCTTCATTGTGCGTTTGACGGGGGGGCATGCCGTCTGTTACCCTTTTTTTTTTCTCGTCCTATCCAATAGCGATATTCACGGACGGACTTGCAGTCCCTTGAATCATGGTGTATGAGATGCGTCGGGTACGATGAAAATTTCCAGCACGAAATTGCAATGCTGCGAACTGATGTCTTGAATCTTGATTGAAAAACCCCCGCACCTAGCGCGCTGACGATGCACATGTAGTATATACCCTACTTTTCGTGATGGTCCAATGCTGGGACGCCTACATCCGAGTCTTTTCCCTACTACTATTGTCGCTGGTCGAGCACCTTGCCAGATTGTAGGGATCCGTACTAGAACCTTTCGACTTCGTCAGATACCTGCATTTCATTTTAAACTATATATTGAACATAATGGACATGACATAGTAGTGCTAAAGTTGGGGCTGATGGCACCCGCTGATCATGAAGCGGTTCTCCGGAGGTTTCCGAACTTGAAGGTGCGATCCAAACATCTGGTTCAAGACCACCTGCACCTGGTTCCCCAGATTTTTGAAAAGCGCTGCAAAATCCCAGTCTAGATTCAGGTTTCTTGTCAGTTTATCAAGCATGATTAGGAGAACTGCCCAAGGTGGGATTATAATTGTCATACCCCCTTGTCAACGTGCCCCAGCGTTGGAGGGTGGCTCGTCACAACAGGTTACTCAGGCTGATGATCCTACGAGCCCCGGCTCTCCCATGGACGTCGACGGTGAGCCATCGATTTCTCGTCGGATCTCTTTGGCCTGACAACCACTTTACAGAGGGGTTTGATCCTGCGCTTCAACTTGAAGTCCGCAAAGAATACTGTAATTTCTGTGCAGATTTCATGGATTATCCAAGCATCTGTATCGACTGTGGTTCGTACGTTTGCCACCAGGCGGTGAATAATGGCCCAGGTTGCATCAAACTCAACTCAGTGAGACCGAACATTCCATTCCGATGCCTGTTGTGCCACCAGAGACACTGGAGAAACACAGAAGAAGTAAATCGGCCCAAAGGTCGAGATGGTGGCCTTCCCATGAGCATTTATCCTATTTTTCGTAGCCCCCTTTTCAAATGGCTGTAACAGTACTGCTTCCTTGGCTATGGTGGAAGGAAGCACGCTAAGTTGACGTGGCCGATGGTGGTGGTTACTTTAAATCTCCCTGGCAGCTGCAGTCTGCTTCGGGACACTTTATCCCTCGACCTTCAAGTCCAATACTACGCTTGTCCAGAAAATGTATGTATCCAGTGTACCCTGAGCATTCAAGTTTGCTTATCAGTGCCTCCTCCAGCTGCATGAGGTTAACGTAGTTTTGGAGGCGGCCGGCCAATCAGCTGCGCAAAGCAGCCTGGACCCCGCATGCAAGTTCATCGACCGCTCAATCCACTGCAGTGTACCCGCCAACACGTTTGTCGTGGTTCAAATGCATGCCATTCCAAGGACAGGCGAGTTGCGTTGGTCGGAGAGTTCCAGCAACCCAGCATCTCAGGTACTGCAAGATTTCTGCGGACACCTCTTGGATGGGATGAAGGGAGCAGCTGGCGCAGCTGAGGGGGGTAAAACATCCTCGAACACCGGGTGGTACAATGACACAGCGATTTCACGCGGTGGATGGAGGGGTCTGTTTCTGGCGACTCGGGAGGTCACTGAGATCCCGACCGGGGTTTGACGACGCTGTTTCTTTGGTGAAAAGGTGAGCATCACATTTGCATGCTTTCCCGACAATCAGACCTACCAGGACCTGGTCTAGCGGCACATTTGATTTTGTTCTGGCATTCGGTGCAGCGCTCCCCAACTCACACAGCATCAAGAATGCCATCAGCAGGGTCATTGAGAAAATCGGCGTGGACAAAACCGAGGAGTTATGGCCTTTGGTACTGCGGGCAGTCGGCCATGATATCAAATTGATGCAGGCCACCAACGTGATCTTCATTTACAAGGAACGCGGCACGGAGGAGGTCAACTCCAGGTCGATCGGCCTACATTTTCCATCTCTGAGACCACGGGGGGCCGAGTTCTACGCATGCCCCACTGAGGGATGCGAGCCAGGGCGACGCGATTTCTTGTTCAAATACAACGATTCGGCCGTTCGAACGGCGTGTAGGTTTTGTGGCTGGAGGTCCGCATGGGTAAAGCCGCAGCACATCGAGCCTTTCTTCTTCCGACTCCACAGCAAGCTCGCGAACGTCTATTGGCATACGTACCCGCCGTCGGCTGGGTTGAAGGCGCTCTTCGTCAACGTTATAGCAGATGGCCGTGCCGTAGGCCCTGCATAGCTGTTCCCTGTATAGCCGAATTTTCTCTGTCATGTTTTTTGGGACACTGCGTAGCTTTTGAGTTGAAGGCTGTTTATAGAATCCTTTCCTTTCTATTCTTTCGATTCTTTCGACCTGCCAGTGGAACGACCATCGACACACATTCTTTGCCAAGGTGCTGTTCACGACCCGCTGTTTGCGACATGGAAAAGGAGGGTCCAGTATGCTCAACGACGCATCATTGTAATCCGAGTCATGGATACGTCATGCACATTCACACAAGACTATGGATCCGATCGCCACCTTGCAAGCCTGGCCGGGTTTCTTCACCAACTTGGTGGCGGAGGCAGTAAAAAAGTCTCACGGCTATAGCTTCCTGCCAAGTTCAAGTTGTAGTCGACACTTCATAGTAATTTCGGACTAACTACCCATGCGCTACATAGATGCATGAGTGTGTCGTAATACGGGTACGACACATAATCATACATCGCTGTAGCTTCTGGTTTGCCCGCGTGGCACTAGGGCACATGTAGTTCTTCCGTCTGCCACTCGACAATGTCACATTTGCGACCCTTTGGTCGACGCGGCGACTCAGAAGGTGCTTGGTTCTTGTACGCTTGCTCGACGGCACTCGCCTCTTGTATAGACATTGTGGAGAACATGCAGTAAACACGACATATCAAAAGTCGCGTCGGAAAACGGCGGAATGTAGTTTGACTGCCATCAGGCCAGTCTGATCATCATCATGTTGCATTACGGGTTAACCGACCAGGCTTGAGGATCTGAGCGCGCCTCTCGGTTACGTATGAATGCGCATGGTTACATGCTGGTGACCCCTGTACTACCACCTCTCCCCAATACCTCAAGCACTCTGCAATGGTTATTGGTCCTCTCCTCTGCACTCCAAGTCAAACTGATGGGCCTCTCCGTGATTCTAGATCATCAAGACAGAACCCACCGAGTTTGAGATCCCCTATACCGAAATTAAAGTGGACGAAAAGCCCATCCGACTCTCGCGTTCGCCCCAGCCTCGACGACGGAGCGGACAGATCGAGGTCGTCCTCCCGACGAAGCGACAGCTCTACGGAAGCAATCCGCCTGCGTTTGAAAACGCGTCGCGCGTCATCGCTGAGAAAAACCTCCTCAGCGGCAGCGTCAAGAAAGAAGAAGAAGCAGACGAAAAGTCAGCCACCTCCATCTTCCTTCCCTATGTTCGACCCGTTTGCGTCTCCTCTCCACTGTCCGTCGAGTGACATGTCTTTTTTTTTGCGTCTAGGGCAAAGTGGAGATTAAAAAGGAAGAGATGCTGTCAGACGAGGTCGTACATCACCGTATCGCGCTCGTTGCGCCGTACGACGTGGACTTGGACCCTGCGATCAGGGACGTGACGACGACCCGCGCCTTCACCTCGAAACAGTGGGGCGGCAACACCCAATCGACGTTTCCCAGCATCCGGCCAGCCATGCTCGCGCGTCACGGCATGGACGATTTCATGTACCTCAACTTGTTCTTTAACCCGCATGCACCTCAGTCGCCTGGGGCGCCGGGTTTGTTTTTCGCGTCTTCCGTGCGTCAAGAGGCACACGAGTGGCCTACCATTGAGCGGGTGTTGGTCAGGCTAAAGTCGAATCGTTGGCTCTACGTGGGGCAGTATCGATGCGCGCCTGCACTCTCGCTCACCATTGACGAATGGAAGTCGCAAGCCCCAAAGGTCAGTACTGGGTCTCCTCCTCGCGTACCATTCTTGACCTCGTGTTCGTCAGGTCAAGCAAACGTGGATTACCAAGGTCTCGACGCAAGGATGGGGTATAGACGTTCGGGCGAAAATCGTCCTCCAAAAGCGGCTCGGTAGGGACCCTACCGCCAAGGAATACGAGGATGCCATGGGCTCGGAGGAAAAGTTCCGTGCGACCCCGGAGGAGATTCAGCGTGCGTTTGACGAGGGGCATGCGGTCCGTTGCTCTCTCGTCTTCTCTGATAGCGATGTTTACGAACGGAGTTGCAGTTCATTCAAGCGTGGAGTATGAAATGTGTTGGCTATGACGAGAACTTCCAGCGCGAAATCGCAGCTGGCAATGCCGCGAACTGATCGTGCACTAGACATTTTGCGATGGGCAAATGCTGGGACGGTGACTTTCCCGTATAATTGTCGCTGGCCACGCGACCTGCCAGGTTCTAGATCCCTAGACCTGCAGGGCCATCTGACGCCTACATTTCATTTCAACCTACATACTAATATAATGAACATGATGTCACTTTAGGAATCTAGGATCATCACCGCATCCGAGTTCGCGTGCCCTCCCGAGACCGACACTGGATTAATGATCCAGGGCCAAGATGTTCGACTCATCATCATTTTAATACAGGAGATTATATGCTACCTTGCGTATGCTTGAAACTGGCTGTCCCATCAATTTAAAACTCGTCCTAACGCCCCTGTCTTCACCGACTCTTTGAGCTCGGCGGCGGAGGCAGTTCTTCCGCCTGCCACTCTGCAGAGGTCAAAGAAGGCAAATTTGCGACCCGCTTCGGTCGACGTGGCGTCTGAGAAGGTGTCGGTGGTTCTTGTACGCTGGCTTGCTCGACGACAGTCGTCTCTTGTATAGACATTGAGGAGAACTTGCGGTAAAACGACCTATCAAAGTCGTGTTGGGCAATAGCAGAAAGGCCACGCAAATGTCCACTTACTGTGCTTCTTGGCTCCGCGTGTTGCTCCAAATCCTACATGCTTCCTTGAACCGCGTGAGGATATTGATCATGTCATTGTAAAACTGTCCGCATTAAATTGTGCTCGGCCGAATTGACAGAATGTAGACGTACCTTGAGCCCTTCCTCCAAATTGCGCGTAATTTCGCGATATTTCGCATAGGCGAGGTCGAGATTCTGTAGTGCTTGTTCACGCTCCTTGACAGAAGTATCCTCCTTCCGGGAGGATAGGAATTTCTCGTTTGTAGACTAGATAATGATGTGACACGTAGAGGAATGACGAGGTGATGACAAACCTTGACAGCGTCCAGCAGTTCTTCCTGTTTCTTCTGTCCCTCTACAAGACCCTGGATGAACCTGTCATATTTGGCAAGTTCTTCGTCTGAAACATCGGTGAACATCGCTGGGGTTATCTCAGCATCGCGATCGAATCTCGCAGCAGCCGTCACAATACGGGGTCTTATATCGTCGACTTCGCCGCGCCGTTGTGCCCTGGAGACGAGTTCGCCGCGACTGTGACGGACGTCGTCGAGTGATTCCAAGAGACCTCGCAAAGCACGAGCATGGACTTGGGTTGTACTGCCCGCAGCCTGCGTCTTTCCGACCGTAGATATAGTAGAAGAGGGCACAAGAAGCTCCAATTCATCCTAGGCAACCATGAGGGCAGTTCAACGATGCAGTGGAAAGACCTATACCTCGTCCAATGCCAGCTGCAGGATAGGTTTTTCCCATTCCCCCCATTTCTTGCGAACGACTTCGTCACTGCTGGCGGCTTCATTGAGAATACTCCTATATCTTTCTTGTTTCTGGACGAGTTCTTGGTTGGCTTCATGCGAGGGGGGTCTTTTCATCGGGACTTGTTTCCGCGCCGTTTCGTCCTCGGATGCTTCACTGTCCAACACATCCATCGCCTGGAAGTGAGGCTGAGTAAGTAGTGGCACGCAAGTCTTATCGCCAAACCTCGTCCAGGACTGCCATGGCACGCCGAGCCAAGAGTTCAACATGCTCCAGGCAAGTCTCGATACGCTCGGGACCTTGTTCGGATCTAACTTGTTCGGCTTTCTTGAGAAAACTCGGCGGAAGTCCAATGGGACGTTCCAGCGCTTCGAGGGAGGAGGGAAGGTTGAGAGAACGCAACGTTCTGTATGGATGGTGAATAAAGGTGTATGGATGGAGAGACGGGCACAAACTGGTCGACTTCATTGTGAAGCTCTTGTGCAAAGTCGGTTATCCTTTCTTTGACAAGGGTCTGCTTGTTATCGTTGTAAATATCTAAAGGCGGGATCGAATACGAGTCTCGGTGAGAGGTGGATTAACGTACTAACGGCTTCACTAGCTCCCCAGCCTAGCAAGTCTGCAAAGAGGACGCGACCGCCAGCTACGGTATTTGGATCCGACAAGCCTGGCAAGATGATGCTCTGGACCATGATGACGTCTTGGATGGGGGTGATGGTAGAGGATGAAGGGATGTCTTTGTGGTAAATGAGATCATTATCGCGCTCTGCACGTGCAAGATTCTTCTGCAATACGTCCAACAGGGACTTGACCAATGTCGGGATAGGAGGGTTATATTTGGCGAGAATACGATACCTTGATGTCCTGCACGACTGCAGGAGAGACGGCGGTGCGCCTGGCCGAGTTGTATCCTTGTTTTGCGTCTGCCTCTGCGTCGATCAGTCGGCGTAGCTCGTCGCCATAACTGCAAGCGGGTTCAGTCATCGTCATGGAAAGGATCTGATGCGGACTTGTTGGCCTCGAGATGGTCTATGCTCTTTCTGTACTGGGCTGCTGCGCGAAAGTGGCGCTGCTTTGTTTCAAGGTGGGGGATCCAGGCCTTGCGATGGGATGAGCACGAGACACGTGGTAAGAAATCTGCCACGTTACTGATGGAAGCGTGTCGCGGACTTGGGGCGACGCCGACCGGATTGAGTCCAGGGAAGAAGTGTAAAGGGATGCGACTCCGGCTGCCAACTTGGCGACGAGACTGTTCTTGTACTGGTCTGTTACAAGGTGAGGAGAGCGTGGTTCGCTGAAACGTGTCGCGCACCTGAGACTGCGCGTTGCCAGGCACACTCTTGGGCTTGGGCAAGCATGAGGAATTCCAGGCTGTGGACAAAGGAAGCGGTCAGATCGAGGGGGCTCTCTTCCGCGTCTGGCGGGATGGAGAGTTTCGGCAATGCTACGGTGCGGAGGAAAGCAAACGTCCCGGCGGCATTCTAGTGAGGGGTTAGAGTGGGCGAGAGGGGAGGTGGACGACGGACCTGGTAGTGGAGAGTCGCCCGCTTGAGGCCGTCTTGAGCGGACCTGTCCTCGGATGCGGCGAGCTGGGAGTGGAGGGCGGCGAGGTTGAAGAGGGTGGCTGCCCGTTCAAAGGTGAGACTGCAGAGGGCGACGGGAATGGCCGAGGGAGCGAAAACATGAGCATAGGCAAACTCGAGTCCGATCTGTGCGGGGGTGAGAGCAGCGCGGAGAGGGCGAGTGGCACTGACGTCAGAGGGAAACTTTTGGAGCACACACACGAGCTGGGCATGGTAGCTGTGCGAAGTTAGCAGTGAAATTGGGTTGGGATGGTGTGCGGACCTGATCAAGTCGTTTGGTGCGGGGTTGCGGATGTCGTCCCAGTGAGAAATGTCGTGTCTGTATGCGTCTGGGTGGTCTTGCGTGTGTTGGTGGAGATAGTCGCGCACGCGGGCACGGATCTGCGCTGGATATGTTTTTTTCAGGGGGACGCCAAGATGGTTTGGCATCTCGTCTGGTCGCGACGCCACTCAGCCACCGGTTGGTCATTGTCCTCCTCCTCCTCCTACCCCCTCCACTTCCCTCCCCCTGTCCTTATCGGACTCGGAACATTCCCATCTTCATTTCTCCCCACCATGTCCTACGTCGACCAGTCCTCCGCCTCCGCCTCCGCCATGGGCAGGCGTCTCACGAACAGAAATAACAACCGCTACAGCGTAACCGCCCTCTTTAGCATGGCTGCGGAGCAGGATGTAGAGGTCGAGGACGATCTCGCAAGAGGTCCGCACAACTTATCATCCTTCCCCGCCCCCCTTTTCACTCTCTAAACAGCCCAGAAACGCTTGCGAGACCTCAAGGGCAAAATATCCGTCCAGTCAAAGAAAAACTTTGTCCTCGAGCGCGACGTCCGCTATCTCGACTCCCGGATAGCCCTCCTCATCCAGAACCGCATGGCTGCTGACGAAGTCCGTCCCCTCTCTCCTTGTCCCCCTCCCCTCCCGTCTCATCCATATCTAGCAACGTGAAGTCGAACGAACTCTAGAAGACGTCGATCCGACAGAGGGCCACTATCCCGACGATCGCAAGCTGCAGCAGTACTCGAATCTTTTTTTCCTCCTTCAATCCGAACCTCGTCACATCGCAAACCTATGTCGTCTCGTCAGCTTGTCCGAAATCGATACCCTTCTCCAGACCGTCATGTTCACTCTCTATGGAAACCAGTACGAGAGTCGCGAGGAACATCTCCTCCTCACAATGTTCCAGTCCGTATTATCCGCCCAGTTCGAAACCGCAACAGAATTCGGCTCCCTACTCCGAGCCAACACGCCCGTATCCCGCATGATGACCACTTACACCCGTCGAGGTCCCGGTCAAAGCTACCTCAAGGGCGTGCTCGCAGAGCGCATCAACAGTCTCATAGAACACAAGGATCTCAACCTCGAGATAAATCCTGTAAAGGTAATTTGCTCCGTTTTTCTTCAGCCTTGCCCTTTTCGACAAACATTTGATCCAGGTTTACGAACAAATGATCAATCAAATCGAGGAAGAGACCGGCACGCTACCCCCGAATCTTCCACGTGGCGTGCCTCCCGAAGTCGCGGCAGAAAACGCTGACGTTCAGGCGATCATCGCACCTCGATTAACCATGTTGATGGAAATTGCCAACAGCTTCCTCGTAACCATCATCGAGAGCATGGAAAGCGTCCCATATGGTATTCGCTGGATTTGCAAGCAAATCAGAAGCCTCACTCGCGTACGGCATCCTTGCCTCATCATCATTCCCACCTACTGACATGAACATGACAGCGCAAGTATCCAGAGGCCACAGATTACGCCATATGTTCTCTCATAGGTGGCTTCTTCTTCCTGCGTTTCATCAACCCTGCCATCGTTACACCTCAAGCGTACATGTTGGTCGATGGCGTGCCCGCTAAACATCCCCGGCGGACGTTGACGCTAGTAAGCTATCGTTGTTGGGAATGTGCGATATCCTTAACCTCGCGTTCTGTAGATAGCAAAGATGTTGCAGAACCTGGCGAACAAGCCCTCTTATGCAAAGGAGGCATACATGATCACGTTGAATCCGTTTGTCGAGAATAACAAGGCGCGGATCAACCAATTCCTCAATAGTCTGTGCGAGGTTGGCGACTTTTATGACACTCTGGAGGTGCGTCATTCTTTGGTTAAAATCCAGGCATTCTGATAACATTTGCACACAGATGGATCAATATATGGCACTGTCCAAGAAGGATCTCATGATTCACATTACTATGAACGAGCTGTACAACACGCATGCATTGATCTTGCAGCATATCGAAACCCTGGTAAGTAACTTGATCGTCAAGTGGAATCTCTGGACTCAACACCGCGCAGTCACCGAATGACAAGCAACATCTGCGTATTCTTACCGACGAACTCGGCGCCGCTCCGCCTCAGGTCCCTCGTAAAGAAAATCGTACTATTGAATTGAACTTGTATAGTCGCTGGGAAACTCCCGTCCAAGATCTCCACACGGCACTCATGGACTCGATCTCTCAGAGCGACATGCTATACATGGAGACAAAGTCCATTCTCGTCCAACTCATCCGCTCTCTTCCCCATGCCACTGAAAAGCGGCCGTATAACCTTGGCGCCCTGGCAGAACGCGCCGCCACCACCAAGGATGCCACTCTTGTGCGCAAGGGTATCAAGGTCAAGGAGATGCTACGCGAGCTCGAGGAGTCAAAGGTCATCGACCAGACAGACGGCTACAGACTCATGCAGGAAGAGGTGGCTGCGGAGCTTGTCCATTTGGGTAATCTCCGGGACAAGGTGCTGCTAGAGACCAAGTCTTTGGAAGCCGTCTACAAAACGATTTGCGATCACAACAGCTACTTGCGGTCGCAGCTCGAACAGTACAAGGCATACCTGCAGAACGTCCGTTTAACTGCTTCCAAGGACAAGGGAAGTACGACGGGTGTCGGCGTTGTCACTGTTGGCGGGAGAGAAAGGAAACCTTCGAGGAGTGCTGTCCTTGGTCCCTATCGGTTCACTCATGCACAGCTGGAGAAGGAAGGTATTATTGTTGAGAGCAATGTCCCTGACAATCGGTGAGTTTTCTTGGTCCATGAATGTTATCCTCTGACTCTGGCCTCTTTCCTGTAGCCGTCCGAATATCTACTTTAATATTACATCACCAAGTCCTGGAACCTTTATCATCTCACTACACTACAAGGGTCGAGAGAAAGCGATTCTTGAGATGGATCTGAAAATTGATGATTTATTGGAGAAGGTATTCAGTTGTTCTTTCTGTCTGATGCGGTACTCAATCGAGCCGATAGCAAAAAGACAACAAGCATTTGTTAGACCTGGAATATGTCCAACTGAACGTACCAAAGGTGCTTGCTCTCCTGAAAAAGGTCTTCGCTAAGCGGTGAACCATTCTGTCGGACGTTTTCCTTTACTTATCTCATATTCATTCTGTCATACCCGTCGCTCCTTTCGTTTGTTATTTGTCCTTCAGCCTCGTCTCATTACAGCGTACGCTTCCCCCCTGTGACTCTGTTCGTTCTGGAAATTTTGGATGTATTACATGTGTAGTTATGTATGTTTCTGGATACCTGTCTTCCTACACTCCGAATACTCTGGTTTGCTCTGCAATGTTAGACATTCTCCGAACAAGCTCTCCTCCCTTTTGTTCACGCCGTCCCCGTGATTGAGCATCATTAATTCATTCCGAATAAGCTATGTTTAGCCTGAGAGCAACGGTCGCCCAGGTGTAGACCTCCGCAGTCTCGGCGCCAAGTATGACTCTTTCTCCCGCTTTGCAAGCACAACTCGGATGTTGGAATCTCAGTAGAACCTCTCCGTAGGAACTGACATGTCACGCTCGTTCTTAACATCTTTCATTCTTGCTCTTTGCCTGGAAACAGCCTTGGCAAAGTTTTCCCCGCCTCTACCGAATTTGCGGCCGGGCCAACTGGCGTCAGAGAGTGCAGACACTGTCCCTCCGAATAGCAATGGAATTTCCCCAGTCTCATTAGCTGACGACGGGTGAGCGGTCATTCACAATTGGTACTCGAAGTCGCCGAGCTCATTCCTCCAAGCACATACTATACTGTCATTCAAGCAGGCCAAATCAGCTTTCGCGCCTCATTAGACACTGGGTCATCTGATGGTTGGTCGGCATTCTCTATATACTCTCGCTCTGTTGAAGATGGTATCGTTTGCTAGCCTGGCTGGTCTCGACGGCCTGTACCACGAAAACGTGTTCGGCGGTTCCAAAATACCCATTGACATATGCGTCGCCCACGTTCGTTTCGGTCAATAACAACGACACCACGTTCAACGTCAGTTATGCCGATGGCACCAGTGCGTGTTTCGTCGCGTTTTTGCTGTCAGACTCTCGAATGACATCCTCAAGGCGCCTCCGGATTTGTAGCAAGGGAGTCCATCGAGGTCTCGAATGTGACCGTACCCGGGCAAGCTTTCGGTGAGCACGCTGATTTATCGTGGCACATCAATGACTCATCGCAACCTCGTCGACGCCGTAGGCGTGGTGACAAACTCGAACGTCACGCTCACCGATGAAGTGAGTGGCGTTCTCGGGCTGGGGTTTCCTCGACTGTCAGAAATCTACGCAGCTACCCCCGATGGTGCGTGATTTCGTGCGTGGCGTCGCTGTTTTTGAACCCTGATGGTGAATGGTTGTCAGCCCCGCCGTTCATCGCGAGTTTGTCTGAACAAGGCATCCTCGACTATCCTATTTTCGGACTGCGCTTGACGTGGAACTCGACTGGAACGCTCGCGTTGGGTGAGGACGGTTTCGCGGGTTTCGTGGGATCCACTGACGACGTTTAGGTGCTATCGATGCTTCTGTCGTACAGAACACAAGCGATATTGTCTGGAATGACGTCGTTCCCTTTTCTCCGCTAGGAACACAGACGAATACCTCGGGATACATGTTCTGGGCCATGCATATGACGGGCTTTGCGGTGTGTATCGTATGGATGGCTATGTTGGCGCTTACTCACCTTTGGGTAGGTCAATGGGAGTGCACTCACACCGATACCCACGTATCCAGGACCGACTGGCAATTCTTCGATTGCACTTTTGGATGTGTGAGTGTTGTCGGATCAGACCGTGTATATGGCATGCTGAGGGTGTATCTACGTAGAGGAACCCCTGGATTGTACGGACCCTACCAGGATGTGAGTAGTCTAGTGGGGGTATGCATACCACCGAACTTACCTCTGCTTCATAGGTGACGCGACTGTATGCACTCTTCCCTGACAGTCGGATCGTAGATGAGAGTGGGTGAGGATTGCTTGAAGTTCAAATGGTTGACTGAATCATCCCCAGGTGGGCAATGGGCGATCCCTTGCAGCTCATCTGCGACCTTGACGTTTAGTTTCGGGTACGTGACGGCTACCTTTTATCAAGTTCCCACTGACGAACTAGCAGAGATGGGACTGCGTTTGTGCTTCAACCTACCGACTATCTCATCGGTCCGACGGAGGGCGATCCTAGCCTATGTTTGTCGTGGCCAAAAGCTTCACCTCCCAGCGCAGATGGTATCGACTGGCAACTTGGTAAGACTGACTACTGCTCCTTGTGAGCTGATCTTAAACGAATTTCTTAGGAACGCCGTTTTTACGCACTGTCTACTCTGTCTGGAGGTGAGAATGAACCTTCTCCGTCGTGTTCGTACCCTCATCTGCGCAGTTTCGGTATTGATTATGTACAACCTCCGATGATTGGCTTGTACGCTCTCACAAACTCTTCGGCGCCTGTCGAGTCCCCTGCTTCCGTTTCTGCCTTCTTCTCCTCTGCGTCTGCCACCTTGGCAACCATACTACCCAACTACCTCTTGCCGACTCCGACGTATACGACGCCGCCATACGCCTTCAACACGTCTGTCCCTGCAACGTTGGGCGAAATCGTCGACTCGGAACTGGCGACGAGCACGTACCTACCCATTGTTGTCTCGCCCGCGATAGGCGCCACCGCGCTCCCTGTGGTGTCCGATCAATATACCCTCATCGCGACCAACGCACAAGGCATGGTCGTCACGTCCACGTACCACCTCACGGAGCCCACTGTCGTTCTTGGCGAGCCTCCGGGGTGGAGTGGCACTCGGGGGCTACGCGCGCCGGTCGGTGTGCTTGGGATGTCGCTCGTCGCGGGTGTGTGCGCGGGTGTATGGATATTTTAGCAGTGGTAATAATGTTATAAGACGATTGGACTTTTTTTATCTTGGGTAGCATGGACTCTACGAGTTTGTAGTGTCGAACATTATTTAATTGTATTACTCGGACGATCTTATTGCAGGGATGGTTTCAGAGCTCGTATCTGTCGGTGTTGCGTTCTGACATCAACTAGCCTCAGGCTTATGTAAGCTTGGAGTGGCACATGGTGCAAGACGTGTACGTGTGAAAGGTGTGCTGGGTGTGGTTTCCTTCCATTCCCTGTCACTGTCCTTGTTCACGCGATGGTATTCAGACAGGCCGCTGTGGTCGGAGATGTTTCGGGCCCGGTCTGGCCTAAAAGCCCTGGCTTGGCCGCTGGGCCTGGGCTTTCAGGTTCTATGGTTGTGGACTTTTGACCGGGGCCTGGACCTAGGCCACGGTTCGAAACGAGGCGGCCAGCTGAATATGAATTCAAGACGCAGCGAGTCAGCACGAAACATGAACGCCGCACGCCATTGACGCCAAACGTCCCAGACGTCGAGGTATGTAGTCGACCCACTGGCGCCAACGTCGATTCAGAGAAAAAACTCGACTCAAACGTCAGTCGAGTAGATAGACTGTTGGGCGAATCGGAGGCGAGCACGATGCGTATATACCTCGATGCGCGCACCGTGTGCATTGCAGCGTATCTGGCATCGCGCCGATCCAGAAGCGATCCTAGATGTCTGGACCTCGGGGGCCCAGCACTTTGGATCGCCAATCATGAATCAGGACCGAATTCTTGGTGGAGACGCCACGATGTACTTGATCGCGCCACGTCGAATAACGACTTGGATCAACACCATCATTCAGGGCGTCCATATTATGGGCCACTGCGATGAACCCGGAAGCCCTTCGAGATTAGAGGAGCTGTTAGAGTCGGAAGGCCTAGTGCATGGTTTGTACACATGTACCCAAGTCTCGTGTGGGAGTCATCAGGTCCCAACGTTCAACACTGCCTTCCAACCGATCATCGATCATTAACATTCATGTCTACTGTAACCTGACCTACACATGAAAGAAAGGGTTGCCCCGAGTCGGCAAACCCTGCGACGACATTCACTTGGTCATAGAAAAGACGCTCGACAAGTCAGCAAAAGGTCGATCACAGTGTGGGTGACCATTTCAAAGGCACGTAAAGATACCAAATAATACCATAGACGTAAAGATCGTCCCAACGTTACTCACGCGCCAGAATGTGGGGCAACACTAGTACTAAACGGGTTTTCAATGAAACGATCTGAAAAAGATGCTGTCAGCTGTCGCTGCGGTGGCTGAGCTGAAGCTTGAAGCTTGAAGGTCCCGATCTTGAGCCAACTAGGAAGTAATGATGCCCTGCCTGAGGGGCGACCGTATATGGAGTCCAAGTCCTGGTGCGTCAAGAACAGACAGGGGATGCTGGCACGAGTGACGTCGCCTTCTAAAACACATCGGTAGCACTACGGATGATCGATGAGTACCTATGCCCGCCGGTCTCAGTCTCGCGCTGTTAATGCCACACACAGAACTTGGGGCTGATGTTGGGGGCCCGGCGGGTTACCAATGTATTTCACTGCTGTGCAGCAAGTCGCAGGCACAGGAAACGGGCATTTGTAGGGCACTGGGGCCGCTGCCATCGGACTATAGTAATACTGTCTCACTCAGCGTGATGGAAGCGGACCTCGAGGCAAGCCCTCGGGCCAGTCCGTGTACATATTAACTTCCGGCACGGTACCCGACATTGAAAAAGTTTCGACTCCAGACCAACTCCAGACCTAGTTCTGTTGATACCCAAACAATAAACAAGATTTTATTTTTGTGATTCACGTCTAGAACAACATTCAGGTTCATGCTGAATATTGCAAGCCCTGTTGTGCTAGAGTCTAAGCCCATGCCTCGCCTGGTAGCTGCTGGAAGGTAAGTTCCAGACCCAGACTCGGACTCATACTTAGGCCCATGCCAAGCACCGTACAATGCCGAGTATGCCCGCCTCTTGGTGTGCTTCAAGCCATAAAGCTTTAAAGAGTAGTGAGTGGGCACAACTCATCGGATCAGATCGGAACTTGCCAGCAGTTCGGCGGCGGCCACGCCATCTTAGACTCACGGGAGAAGATAACAGTGACGGTTTGACCCGCAATGAATCTCAGTGATACGATCAGGACTGCGCCTTTGGAACGACCTTCATTTCAACAATGGTCACCGCCACGACGACAAGGCAACGATAAAACATCATGGCCGTGACAGGATTTGTCGATGTTCGTTTTGTCAATTGTCACAATACACTCCTGCCTTGGGAACGTGCCCGGCTGAGATGCAGTGGGTGAACGAAAAAAACCACCATTACCGTAGCGGGAATGTTCTTGGAAGCTCATCACCGTGTGTCACGTCACATCCTATGAAGGAACCTAGAGGCCGACTAAGCGCGGGAGACGGTAAGGTGCGAGCGAAGATGAATGATCACGATCCTTGGATTGAAATTTGCGCGGCACTGCAGTCCTCGGGGTGCACCGTAACTGCGCTTGTTGTATGACCGCATCCGTCGGAGCCGGGCCAATATTGGTCTTTATGCGGTGCGGCCACTTCACACGTTCGCCCCTTTTCGAGAGTGCAAGGTACGGTGGAGAGGACCCAGAGAGGTGGATAACCGTGAGAGTGAGATATGGACTCTGATCATGAGACGAGGTACACGAACACATATCGATACTTCGGTCAAGCCACTGATCATCACCAGTTGTCACGGGTGCTATTTGAAAAACATACGGGGCAATTTGTAGATCGCATAAAGCTATTATCTGAGTTGGGATGAGAAAGGGAACTGGCGATGGTGGTGCACGTACCACGTACACGGTCTAGAGGATTGGACAGTAGAGCTGATTTCGCGACCGGTGCACCACAGGGTGGTAAGAGTCATGGATTCAGAAGGCCGTCGAGATGACAGGCGCAATAACGCCACGACCATCAAGGGTCTGGCGCCAATCGGGAAACCCGATGATGCGATAATACTGAAACGTAGAAATGCACACTGCCTTTCAACGGTACGGAGTGGTCAAGCAAGATTGATGGTCACATGTTGCATCCAAGTGCGTTCAAATTGGGGGTCAACGCGAAGTTGATGGTGAGACGACTTGCAACCAAAACTTGGAAATGTGAGCATAGCAACACTGGCAGCAAGAAGCGCTGGCGTTTTCCAACGAGCGATACCGATAAGCAGGCTTAACAGGTTAATGGCAACAGCGGAAATAGAGAACATTATACGTTGTATGATGGTGAGAAGTGAGCGCTTTTAAAGAAAATACTTGGCATGCGGCGTCGGTCGGAAAGCGCGGGAGGGAAAGGCAGGATTCCAAATTGTCCCAGGCCGATGAAATGAAAGTTGCACATGTCACCGTCCTTGAAAGTGCATACGAGTGGAAGGGAAGCTCTGCATGGGGTGGAGAAAAAATCTGGGGTGCGATGATGGAGCAATTTGTGGCCTCGACGACGACGGGGCCTGATGATTGATTTGCCTTGCAAGGCCTTCTGTAACGCTTCAACCGGAAGAAAACTCCGAGGTATAGTGTGCATGAGAAGCGGCATTTATATTGCTGGGATGTACATTGAGGAGGCGACAAGGCCTACAGATCGAGTTGGCATTCAAGAAAGGTGAAAGAGGATGTCAGGTTATGGGAACGAGCTGGCACCCCTGCTTCGGCGAGGGTAAGTCGAGACCAGAAGCGGAAGTAGTGAGGAGCACAAGAAAGAATGCGGACGGGTATAACATGACCTATCCCATGGCGCGGCAGGACCCGGGAGATCTGATGGTGGGGAAATAATGAGGGGATGAGGGAGACCTGGATGGGATCAGACCGCCAGACAATCGGTCCTCCGACAAAGGAGGATAAAGTGGGGAAATGGGCGCTCGCCGCAACCACCTCAAAGGCACATGTACATGTATACGTGTGATCGGAAAGAGGTCTGGGCAAGGAGGTATCCGTCAAAGGAATCTTCGTTCAGATCGAGATCTCGGGATGGATGGCTGTTTTATGGACAGGATTGCACATAAGTCCAGCACACTCTGTGCAGTAAGAAAGTCATTCGCGGACTCGGATGCCTGTCTGTCCACCAGCATTCTCGGAGAAACACGTCTTCCCTAGTAGATCACGTGACATTTCTCCGTGTCGATCTCATATCGACGATGACCTCGACCTCTCCACCTTCTTAGACGGTACTACCACTATCTCCCCGCTTTTCTCTGTGTCCTCCTCTCCCTCTACTTCTCCTCCCACGTCTCCTCGCCCTCAGCTTATTCTGATCCCACATGGAAAACCTCTCAAGTCTTCTCTTAAATCATACTCCTCGTCCCCTGCCATGTCGCTACCCTCCCAGGCTCAACGTATGCACCTTCGCTCCCGCTCAGAGCCGGCCACTCCCAAAAATGTCCATTTCCCTGAAAAGGACAATGCTCTTGCCACCGTCCATGTTTTTAATCCCTCAGCTCCCACTGCACTTAGCAGTCCCGCCAGCAGCAACGGTGATGAGACAGAAACAGGGGGCGAGGGCATTCCGCCCAACTGCTTTCCATTTCCTCCTCCACTTTCCCCTATCTTTAGCTATGAAATTGACCCCACAAAATCCTCTCCCATTCCTTCCAAATCTTCTCCTGAAAATTTACTCTTCGAGTCACTTAATACCTCCTCTTCCTCATTTCTATCCACCAGCTTAACCACGAAACCTTCACTCACAGGATCCATTCTCGTTCGCAATCTAGCATTCGAAAAACATGTCGCCATCCGTTTCACCGTCGACGACTGGCGAACCGTTAGTGAAGTCACTGCCCATTATGTCGATTCCCTCTCACGTTTGCCGCCCAAAATTCTTTCCTCGTCATCCCCTTCCACACCGGCGGACACCAGTCCTTGCAGGGGAAGAGGCTGGGATCGATTCATATTTACAATCCGTCTCGAGGACTATGCCCACGCTTTGACCACCCGCACTCTTTGGCTCGCGGCTCGCTATCGCATCGAATCAACATACCCTGAGCCTGGCTCCTTCCGGTATGGCCCAGGTGGTGAGTGGTGGGACAACAATGGCGGCGGAAATTACCGTGTCAGGTTCAGACTAGCTGTCGCCGCGCCGACACCCCCTTCAAGTATTCCACGCCGGGCATCTGTCTGTGGTACGGTTAAATCCCCGTTTATGCCATCCAAGAGAGTATACTCATTTCGTGAATGCTAGCACCGATTCCTTCACCGCGCACCCAACCTCAACCCCCAGTAACTTGCAAGGAGCATACGTTGGGCCTCATGGTCCCGTCTGTTCACGACCACAAGGAGAATGGGTGTTTGACTCCCCTGGGCACTGGAAAACTCAATCTGTGCAGCTATGACCCCCCAACAGTTCGTGCCACATCATCCATTTCATTTCCTTCCGTGGCCTCCCCTCAAGCTTCGTCATCTTCTTCGATTGCCAATCCTGCGTTGTCACCATCGACCGCATTACAGTCACTGTCCGACGAAGACGCTGCGTCGCCAGCTTCTTCAATCCTCTCGACCCCCTCCGTTTCACCTACAATGGTCCCATGCGTAATCATAGGTGGACATCCCGCCGCCCCCACGGGTAGTTCAAGTGAGAAGGACGACGATGACTCCATCACGTCTTCTAGACCCGGACACATTGCAGACTGGGATTGCTTGGCACCCCCCAGCAATCCGCGGATTAAAGGGCCGTCTCGTCAACACCTCGATCTTGTGCACGTCTCGGAGCCTCCGAAACGATGGCGCAAAATTCCGCTGGCGCCAGGGAGAAAGGCTCTCTGCAATAGTGACTTGCTCTGCGATGCCTTTGTCACACAGTGGTGCTTCGCCCAAGGTCCCTCCCCGATCCATCATGGCTATGATGGCAGCGGGATTATGACGTAATCTTTGCGCTGTACATACCTCCATGATCACCATCACGATCACTCCATGTAAGACCATCTCGCAACGCGTTTCTCACGTATCACATCCACGTTGACGCAAGATGCACGAAACAATTGTACTGTACTTGTATTTTTTTTCTCGGCTATCACGATTGCAGTTCTCCGGTTGTTGTCCTATCATCGCTGCCTATCTGTAGCATACGTATCATCAATTTATCCCCTCTTCAATCGGCCATGGTCTCTAGTATCTGTTCACTCTCCGTTTCTGCGATCTACTTTTATAATAAGTAATATGTTTATTTTGAGATTACTGTAAAGTCACTTTTTACTAAAGGTGGTGATCGAGACAACGAAATGTGAAGCTTTGAAGAGTTGAAATGGCGCATCTGTAGGTGTTGCATTCCAAGTTTTTCCAACTAGTCGCTTACTTAGATGGGTGTGTTCAGTTGAGTACTGCCAGTAGTAACTGGAAGCGGGCTCCTGTTGCCTAGTACTACAGTATTTTTCACGCGATACTCGCTGAGGCCGACTCGTAACGCGGCCCCAGCCCTGGCCTGGGCCTCAAAGCCCGTGGAATACTAGTCTCGAACCAGTCGCTTTAGGACAATCGGGGCCCGATCGCGTTCCTGCCGCGTGTTGAAACTAGATCCCGAGGCCGTCGGCGTCCACCAAAGCCCCTCTGCCAGGTGGCGAGACAAAATACAGTCACGTTGACAGAAGACAGCGCGGGACAGTTTAGTCTCGGGTCCAGCCATTTTGGTCTATGCCCCTGAGGGCATCGGGATCTTCCGAGGATGCGGAAGCAACGGGGTCAGCCCCGAACATCCTAAAACGGATGGGTCGAGACTAGGGACAGTTCTTCCTCAATAAACCCGACCTAAGTATTCCTGGACAAAATTCTCAAACAGGCCATCTGCACGGCGAAAATGAAGACGGCCAGGGCCCAAATGATAGTACCTCCTATTGCCGATACGGCATTTGAAATTGCTCTAATCGACCCCTCTGCAAGACGATTCATGTATCATGTGCCAGCGAGGTTTACGCCCAGTATAAATACTCGACTATCTCCTCATTACCTCCAGCAACACCTACTGTGTTCACCGCAG
The DNA here is from genome assembly GCA_015039435.1 of Imleria badia. Lineage (NCBI taxonomy): Eukaryota > Fungi > Basidiomycota > Agaricomycetes > Boletales > Boletaceae > Imleria > Imleria badia. The sequence goes on from MU130819.1 coordinate 44,613, forward strand.
CTACCCCACGATGCCTGGCCAACGTCTTGCCCAGCCCAACCCGCCTGCTGACCCGTCCCATCTCCCCGATTCTGTGCTGGATTGTCGCGTACGAGTCAGCGCTGTCGCAGACATAACTCCCGCCGAACTCACGTCCCTGAGCAAGTTCAAGCGAGCTGCGAATTATATCGCTGCCGGTAATTAGCCCCTATTTGGTTGTTTCGCCCTTCTGTGCTCAGGCGCGGCCACAGCTATGATTTTTTTGAGAGACAATGTTCTCCTCGAGAGGAAGCTTACCTCGGACGACATCAAGCCTCGCTTGCTTGGGCACTGGGGAACCTGTCCCGGTCTCGTCCTCGTGTATGCGCATCTGAACCGCATCATCAAGAAGACCGATATTGATGCTCTCCTCGTCGTAGGCCCCGGTTAGTTTTGTTTTTGAGATTGTATCTCGTCTTTGTATTTATTTTACTTTATTCCATCGCCGATCCAGGCCACGGCGCACCTGCCATCCTCTCCTGTCTGTGGTTAGAGGAAGCGCTCGCAAGTTTTTGGCCGCGCTATTCCCGTGATAGAGCTGGGTTAACGAGGCTCATTACGAAATTCAGTACTCCCGGAGGATTCCCGAGGCGAGCTCTACTTAGTTCTCATAGTTTAAAGCTGACTGTTTCTCAGTCATATCAATGCTGAGACACCTGGCTGTATCCATGAAGGCGGAGAATTGGGATACGCTCTCAGCGTGTCATTTGGCGCTATCATGGACAATCCGCACCTCGTCGTCGTTTGCGTTGTTGGTGATGGAGAAGCCGAGACCGGCCCCACTGCAACTGCATGGCACGGGTACAAGTATATCGATCCTGCAGAGTCTGGTGCTGTGCTTCCAATTCTACACCTCAATGGTTTCAAGATTTCAGAACGCACCATCTTTGGATGTATGGACGAAAAGGAGTTAACTGCACTGTTCAGGTTAGCATGACATTATCCTTTCATGTGCATTTCCGAACACGTCTCCAGTGGTTATGGTTACCAAGTTTGTATCGTTGACGACATGGAAAATATCGATCGAGACCTCGCCGGGGCTATGGAATGGGCTCTTGGCGAGATTTCCCGCATTCAACAAGCAGCACGCTCGGGCCACCCCATCGTTAAACCTCGTTGGCCAATGCTGATTTTGCGAACCCCGAAAGGCTTTTCGGGTCCCAAAGAGCTACACGGGGAGTTTATAGAAGGTTCATTCCGTTCACACCAAGTTCCGCTTCCCGAGGCCAAGACGTCGGAGGAAGAGCTCAAAATGTTACAAGATTGGTTGGCCAGCTATGGTCCAGACGATCTTTTCACTGTCCAAGGCAAGACCGACGGTGCACCCCTGAGTGACGTCACGGAGATTATCCCTGCTGTCAAGGAGAAGAGGCTTGGCTTCAAGAAGGAGGCTTATGCAGCCTTCCAGCCGCTTTCAGTTCCTGATTGGATGCCGTTCAGTATCCAACGTGGTCGTGAGGAAAGTTGCATGAAAACAGTTGGAATCTTTCTTCGCGAGGTGATCAAAAGGTGAACATTTTATACATTTCATTCTATGCGGAAACTGAAACCCATTTTGCTAGAAATCCAACCACCTTCAGGATTTTCTCCCCAGATGAGCTGGTTTCGAACAAGCTTGATGCTGTGTTCGAGGTCACCGGGAGAAACTTTCAGTGGGACGTCGCCAGTCGTGCCCAGGGAGGGCGCGTTGTCGAAATCCTCTCCGAACATACCTGTCAAGGTATGGTCCAGGGATATACACTCACGGGAAGGACGGCCCTCTTCCCGACGTACGAGGCTTTCATAGGCATCGTCCACACCATGATGATACAATACAGCAAGTTTGTAAAGATGGTTCGTATTGCCTTTTCACCTCCTGCAATGCACTAATAACTTCCTTTGCCTAGGCCTATGAGACTGAATGGCGCCATGACATTGGCTCAGTCAACTTCCTGGAGACCTCCACCTGGGCCAGGCAGGAGCACAATGGTTTCTCGCATCAAAACCCTTCATTCATCGGTGCCTTCCTCGACCTGAAACCTAAACTTGCACGAGTTTATCTCCCACCTGATGCGAATTGTTTCCTTTCTACTATGGCGCACTGTTTGAGGGCCAAGAACTACATCAATCTCATGGTTGGTAGTAAGCAGCCGACCACAGTATGGCTGAGTCCGGAGGAGGCGAATCGTGTACGCTTTTTGATTGCCTTGGGACGACATACAGCTAATCCCCTTGAAGCATTGCGTAGCTGGTGCCTCTGTTTGGAAATTTGCGAGCGTCGACGAGGGAGTGAATCCTGATGTGTACGAGAATTCTTTGCGTTCATAGTCTGCTTCTAACAAATTGCTCAGCGTCCTTGTCGGTATCGGTACAGAAGTTACGTTCGAGGTCATTGCAGCAGCAGCACTCCTGCGCAAGTTAATCCCTGTCCTTCGTGTGCGCGTCGTGAACGTGACGGATCTGATGATTCTTGGTCCCCCGGGGAGTCACCCTCACGCGCTTAGTGACCATGGCTTCGATTCGCTTTTCACTCCTGATAAACCCGTAATCATCAACTATCACAGCTATCCAGTCGAAGTGAAGGGTCTGTTATTCGGTCGGCGCAATCTCGAGAGGATAAGAATTGGGGGGTCAGTTGTCACGTTTTTCTGACTGGGTTTCGTGAGTAATGACGACGATCAGGTATCAAGAAGAAGGAACCACGACGTCTCCTTTTGATGTTCGTTTTGTTCGTTTCGCTTTATTGGTCCGCACTGATAAGATGTGTTCAGATGATGCTGTGCAACCAGGTTTCGAGGTATCATGTGGCTGCAGCTGCTGTTCATGCTGCGGCATCTCACAACCCAAAAGTCGCGGTTCAGGCCCATGAAATGGAGAGTTATATTATGCACCTCGCTGCGACAGATAAACAATATATTTACCGCGAAGGACAAGGTAAGCCCAAACTAAAATCCACATTACCCATTGTGGATTGACTGTGCATTATTAGACCCTGATGGCACCTTTGACACTCCTGTCTTCGAAAACGCGCAGCCGTGACAGATTCAATCGAGCATCCGTACCGTTCGTGTCATTCAAGCAGTGTAAGATTATCATTAGTGTGTGTTATGTACAATCTGAGTGTAAAAATCAAGTCTACATTACCTCGAAAGGATTGTCAAAAAGCGACAGGCCTGGGACTCGAACCCAGAATCTCTAGCGCCGGAAACTAGCGCGTTACCATTACGCCAACCCGCCTTCCTTTGTCGTGGATGGATAGATGAAATTGATATCGATCTTGATGATCGGCAACCCAAAGTGGGTCTCTCTGCGGCACCCGTCTCTGCATGACTAGAATCAAATTGGTACAAGCGAGACAATTATTGAGAACCCAAATGACCCCAATCCCGGTTCCCCTCGACACCCCCTGACATCACACGATGGTCGGGTCGCCGAAGAAAGCAATTTCGTATTCACCCCCAAAGGCTTCTGCCAAGCTCTGGGTGAGGCATGGAGCGAACGTTTGTCGTGCTTTTGAATTCTCACATCAGCCCTTGCTGATTCGTCGGTGAGACGATCGCAGTCTTGTCTCGCGTCAACGACCCGCGTCCCGGGGATTCCAGCGTTGCAGAGTACGTGTGGGCAGCTGCATGATGTTTCTTCTGTCGTTCTTCTGGATGCATCACGTAGCTTTGCTACCAAAGTTCTCCCTGGCGACATAGAATGTAGTCACTCGACGTCAGGGGTTCATTTCCAGGGCGTACGTACACTGTGACGGTGATGAAATCGAGCTGCATAAACCGGCTAATCGAGGAACCACACAACGAAAATGGACGCCCAAGTATGTGCAGCAGATTCCAGAACGACTCGGAAGCAGCCTGAGAGTTGCGAAGCATCGGCGCTGGGATGGCATTATCGTACATCGAAGAGCAAGGATGATTGTACAGACTTGGGAGTAAGGTAACGTTAATGGGGACTATGGTTTCAGCTACTTCTTTGGACGCCTCTTCACTTCCTCTTCCTTGCACGCATGCAACATCAGTTTATTTGGATGGCCCGGGGTCATTCCACTGTGTCCCTTCGACCAATCGTAGGAAATTGCATATGCAAAGATGGTGCCGTTGCGGTTGAACGTCGTGGCGCTGATCGGACCTGGCACGGCTTCAAACGCTGCATAACGCAAGGGTAAGAGCAAGTCCTAACACGCCCAATATAACATACTCTTTAGCCGCGTGCGTGCGTCCTTGTCCCAGAAATGAATAGTTCCATCGGAGCCTATTCATACAAACATAAGTGAAAAGGCGTTGCAAGCTGACTGAGTGGAGCGTACCGCAAGTAGAGAATGTTCCGTGCACCGGGTGGAATGTGATGTCATTCACCGCATACACCACTGATTGATCTTTTGCGTTTGGGGTCTGATCTCTGCGGTGACATTTGAAAGAAAAGTTATTCCTTCAAACGAGTCAGAAACTTGTCATTGCTGGTTCCGAAAAAGTCTCACGTGCTATCCTTGTCCTCGACGTATCTGTAGAAACGTGTAAACCACGCGACTAAGAGTCTACTTGGGAAGAACGTACTGAATTGCCACACGACCTTCAATGCTGCCGACCGCAAAGCCACTATTCGCAGAATTGGTGAAGCAGGACACCACACGAGTCTGCCACTTCAAGGGTGATGTTATGGTCTGAATGCGGCGATATTAACTGGTGCGGTTGGACGCGTGACATCACGCACGGACCAACCTTGTAAGGTGTTGATGGATTGGTCAAATTGAATATTTGAATATGACGCTCCGCAGTGCCAACGACTAGAAGAGGATATTGGGCATCCATGGTGTAGCAACGCTCTGGTAATTGCACTGTGGCAACAGGACTGGCCGAACGGAGGTCCCAGTACTATAGACGAGGTCAGCACCAAGTTCGCAATCAATGGTGGTATCCTCCGACCTTGAGTGTCTTGTCCCAACTGCCGGTGGCTAGAATGCCACCTTGTGGTGTTTCAATCCACTTGACGACTTTTATTGGCGCATCATGCTGCGCCACTTGTGTTGTTTGCCCGTTTGTGATGTCAAACATGCGTGCGGCGTTGTCTGCACCACCCGAGATGACTTTATTGCCTTCCTTTGGGTTGACTGAGATGATATCGAATGATGGGCGTGATATAGGACCGACCTTGTTCCAACAAACGCTGAGTACTGGACCCTGATGTCCATACATGGCCTTGCCCTGTGTCTGACCACCTGCGCCGACCTCGTACAGACGGACCTGCGTCGAGTGTCAAATGAGTTCCAAGATATGAAGAAAATACAAGCCACATTGTTGTCCCAGCTGCCTACGGCAAGATAGTCGGCAGCAGATGAAAATGCGAGAGAGGATATGGAGTCCGACGGCGGTTCGGGGACTTCAATGTCCTTGTCGGGTGTGGCAGCGGTGGGTGTGGTGGACGCCGCCGCTGTGCCAAAGAAAGACATGGCAATAGCAGGAGTTCTAGGAGACAAGTGAGTCAATGAGTCAGTCAAACACTCGACCAAGTCCCTTCTCACGCCACTCGGTGTCAAAGCGTAATATAACATTCGAGCTAAGTGACTTCATATCTCTCAAACAGGTGGCGAGTGAGCTTTCATATACAGTTCTACCTTCTATCTGCAAGATCCTTAGTTTATGAGTCCTTTTGGAAAAAGCGAGTTCTTACCTGGCCCCAACACCATGCCTGGATTCCAAGATAACCTACAAAGGCTCTGCTCCATGACGAAACCCGCTAGGTGGTTCAATCAATTAAACTGGACTCCCTAGGTTAAGACGGCGGGCAACCAGAGACCACCAGCATGCGACCTGACCGTGATGGATCTCCTCAACGATGTCTGGTATTCCTCTCCGACTTCGACCGCGATGTTCTCGAGCCTTTCCAAAGTTTAATTTACAATATACATCTCAGCCCAACTTGCAAGAAGTCACAGGCATGCTGCCAAAATGCCGAATCTTTGTGTTATCTCTGTGACATCTTGCAAGATCACCGTGTCACCCTATAGGCGCTGTCGCCCTGCTCTTCTTCTCGCATGGAGCCACGAAGCGAACATCTTTCAAGATTCGCTTCCTTGCCATCTTAGAGTCGTTTTGCAAGCTATCCGCGTATGCCTGCGTACACGTCGCACTCATGATGCAGGACGCTTGCAATATCCTTGCTGCTCTCCCATCCATTTTCTGCGTCTACAAGGCAGTGACTCGCACCACTTGCGCAATACGTGCAAGGCCATCATCCCTCAGGCTTGCCTATGTATCTTTGATACTTTACGTCTTGCAGGACACTACAGGTGTGCTTCAGGGTATCTCCGTCTGTATGTCATTTGAGGCTTTCCGAATTCCGTGACCATACTACTGTGCAACACCACATACAGAAAGGCAATGAACTCCTCACTTCGCCCTTTGAGTCCACCACTCCTAGTACCGGCTTCAGCAAGTTAGCTATACTCTTCTGTGTCTCGCCAGATGTGGGTGACGTGTTTCGCCAACTCCTCCAAAGCGAGGCCTGTCACAATGCACATATACCCTCAACATCTCCTCAATTAATTTCCAGATCTTGTGTAGCCATGTCACCGCGGCTCCTGGTGGATATCACTCAACGTCAGGGGTTTCCACGCTGTACATAAGACCGCTTGACTAAAATAAAATAAAATGAGCTGCACGAACCAGCTGATAACGAAGATGAAAGCCCGAGCAGAATAAAGCACGCCGGCGGGAAGATGGTGTCAAGCAAGGATGATTGTACAGACTTCAAGTTTGGGGTAAGATAAGGTGAATGGCATCATGGTTTCATCTATTTTGGATTGGACGTCTCTTCACTTCCTCTTCCTTGCACGCATGCAACATCAGTTTATTTGGATGGCCCGGGGTCATTCCTCTGTGTCCAATGGACCAATCGTAGGAGATGGCATATGCAAAGATGGTGCCGTTGCGGTTGAACGTCGTGGCGCTGATCGGACCTGGCGCGGCTTCAAACGCTGCATAACGCAAGGGTAAGAACAAGTCCCCGTAGGTCCAGCACCTCAAAACATACACTTGAGCCGCAAGCGCACGGCCTTGTCCCAGAAATGAAAGGTTCCATCGGAGCCTATTCATACAAACATGAGTGAAAACATGTTGCAAGCTGGTTGAGTGAAGCGCACCGCAGGTAGAGAATGTTCCGTGTACAGGGTGGAACGTGATGTCATTCACCGCATACACTAACGGATTTTTTGCGTGTGGAGTCTGATCTGCGCGGTGACATCTGAAAGAGAAGTTTTTGCTGCAAACGAATGTCAGAGACTTGTCGTTGCTGGTCTGGAAAAAAACTCACGCGCTCTCCTTGTCCTCGACGTATCTGTGTCAGCGAGTTAATCACGCAGCGAAGAGTCCACTTGGGACGACGCACTGTATTGCCACACGACCTTCAATACTGCCAACCGCAAAGCCACTGCTCGCTGAATTGGTGAAGCAGGCTACTACACGGGTCTGCCACTTCAAGGGTGATATTATGGACTGAATACCGCGACCTTGATGGGTGTGGTTGGACGTGTGATATCACGGAAGACCGACCTTGTAAGGTGTGGATGGGCTTGTCAAATTATATATTTGAATATGACGCCCCGCAGTACCAACGACCAGAAGAGGATATTGGGCATCCATGGTGTAGCAACGCTCCGGTAATTTCACTGTGGAAACAGGACTGGCGGAACGGAGATCCCAGTACTATGGATGAGGTCAACACCAAGTGCGCAATCAATGGTGGTGTGCTCCGACCTTGAGTGTCTTGTCCCAACTGCCGGTGGCTAGAATGCCGCCTTGTGGTGTTTCAATCCACCTGACGGCTTTTATTGGCGCATCATGCTGCGCGACTTGTGTTGTTTGCCCGTGTATGATGTCAAACATGCGTGCGGCGTTGTCTGCACCGCCTGAGATGACTTTATTGCCGTCCTTAGTTGATTGAGATGATTTCGAATGATGGGCGTGCCGGCGATATAGGACCCACCTTGTTCCAACAAACACGGAGTACAGGTCCCTGATGTCCATACATGGCCTTGCCCTGTGTCTGACCGCCTGTGCCGACCTCGTACAAACGGACCTGCGTCGCGTGTCAACGAGTGCCAAGATAGGAGGAAAACACAGCTACATTATTGTCCCAGTTGCCTACGGCGAGGTAATCGGCAGCAGATGAAAATGCGAGAGAGGATATGGAGTCCGACGGTGGCTCGGGGACTTCAATGTCCTTGTCCGTTGTGGCAGCGGGTGTGGTGGACGTCACCGACATGGTGGTAGGAGTCCAGGAGACTAGTTCCGCTGATGACTCAGTGTCAGACTCGAGTCAGCGCCCGGCTCCGAACCCCTGTAAAGAGAGCATCCCTGTCACCTCTGGGAACAATGTGCGGACCTATTTCACATACATGCGGCTGCTTTGGTGGCTCGCCCTGAACACATCCAGCTCGAATCGGCGAGGATGATACGCACCTCATTCGAGGGCACACCGCCAGCGCCTGTTTTGCTCGCCAAAACCTCGCCGTTCCGCGCCGTCTTGAGCACACGCACAGTCAAGGTCGCCGTCGTGCGTGACCATGCCAACGCTTACCAGTTTGCTGTGTCCGAATGGATGTTTCAGCGAGATTGAACCCGATCACCGCGTTCACTCTCAGCAAAGTGCATATGACGTCATTCACACGTTCTTCACTAGGAAACAACCAACAGCCGTGTAGCCTCTTCATTAAGAGGAGCAAACAAATCTGCAGGCCATGTTTGTGCCTTTACAATGTATCTAAGGTTCTCAATGTAAGGTGGTATGTGCATGTATTGAAAATGTAATGCATCACACATTAGTGGCTTCGAGTAGATGTACTTGAGATCGGTCTATGAGTGATACGATGCTTCGGACACAGAATTCAGAGTGTCTTTTCCTTTGGAATTTCTAGCAAGGGGTCAAGCTGTGATTCTGGCTGGCGATACGAGCCACCTGCACGATCCGCCCACGTGAAGTACTGTCGATAGGAGATTAGCGGCCAAAAACTGCGTTATCACAAGGGGCTGTGGGTACCTGTCCGTAATTAACCGTGAAGTAAAGATGGTGCAGCGTGTGGTGTGCGGGACCGTTGATGACGTGTTCAAGCGGGTGGCCGGTAATCATATCAGAATCATGAATCTGTGCAGGGTAGGTAAACATGAAGCTGAAACGTCAGAGGTACAGAAAAGGCATCATACCAATATACTCCAAAAGTTGACAAACACAAAGAGGCCCAGGTACAACCATCGGTGGAGGGGAAACAGGAAGATGAAGAGATGGTATGGCACGGACTGCAAATATCCGTCCACAGGATGGAATGCATGGGATGCGAAAGGGGTTGGTACTGAGAAAGCGTATGTTAACTGACGGGAAAACGAGAGAACAGAGACCACGTACTTATCCATTTGTGGTGGGGCTTATGGAAGGTTTTGTATAGCATGGGATGATGCAGGGTGCGATGGACCCAGTACACGAGATAGTCGGTAAACACCAAGAAGCTTAACATGTGTGAGCGTGAGTACAATCGAAAAAAAGAGGTCACATACAAGGGAACTGAGAAAAGAAGGTAAAACCATCCATACTCGGACATATCGTCGTACAATTTGGAATACCCCATGACCTCGGCTTGGAACCAGGGGAGGGTCAATAACGTCATTCCAGGAAATGCTTTCACACTGGATAAAATCTCGGATTTAATCTGGTTTTTGAGGAAGCGTGGGTGTCGCATCATTTCGTGGTTGAATATGAACTGGAAGGAAAGACCGGCGAATATGAAGTAGAGGAGGTGAATGCCAATCATGGTGACGACGATCAACGACAGCAGTTGTCTGGGTATGTAATCTCGGGCCCATGCGGACTGCGGTTGGAGTGGTATGGATGATACGAGGAAGCTGTGGTCGGCGAGGGGGTCATTGAGGGGAACGAGGCGAGCCCACACGCTGTCTAGAAGATACTCGTCGGCAATGTATAAAACGAGGTCCATGGCGAGGACAGATGAAGAGAGCGATGATGACGGAACTCGCGCTAATTTTTATAGCGCGAGCGTGAATATCAGGCCACTTTTTTTTTCGGAAGCGGCAAGATCACACGCCGACTCGAGTTCATCGTCGACGGCCGAGCGTCCTCAGTTTGGCAGGACGCCGGGCTGGTGAGAGAGGCAACATGAGGAGCGCGCCGATTTCATTTACGGAGTCTAGATCCATCTCGCTATCTTGTCCGCCTTCTCGAATCCGCTTTTCCAGCGATCGGAATGACCTTGGAACTTTCTGCGGTCTTATCAGCGCGATTCTTCTTTTATTCGGTCTCTTCCTTTCTTTCTCGAACAATTTCGCCTCCATTCACTTCCGAATTTCGCATCCCTCGAGACGATTTCCCTCGCATGCTCACATTTATCCATCCACGGCACAAACACGTGTTCGCCGCCAACCAACATGAATTACAGAATCACAGCAACAGCACCAGAAAATGGAAGTCGCATCGCTTCTGGGCACCCCCTCAACGCAAGGCGAATCCATCGCGTGAACCGATGTGATACAACATTGCCAACACGTGCCGTATGAAACGTCAGTTCCGTCCCGGATATCTCGTTGGCCAGTCTTCACACTCCTCCCTCACAACTCACCAACGATGGGCCAATTCTTGGCATGCACCAGACGCACGCAACTCGACAAATTTGCCGACGAGGAGTCAAAGCCTCCAAGCTCTCCAATAGTTGCTCCACCACTCCGCGAAACCATCTACGTTCCGTATGTACTCTCCTTGCAGTCCTCCTCCCACAGGCGTGCTTATCAGTCACATCAGGGTCATGGGATCCACTGGTAGTGGAAAGACGACGGTGTGTCCCTTGCTTGATTTCAATGAGCCTCTCCCCTCATGGCCCGACTTCAGTTCATCAACATTGCGTCGGGGTCCAACCTGCGGGAGGGTGCCGGCTTGGAAAGTTGCACCAATGAAGTACAGACGTCTGTGCCCTTCTACGTTGGCCGACAACAAGTCGTCTTGATTGATACACCTGGATTCGACGATACGACCTTGACGGACACCGACGTCTTGAAGCTCATCGCTGCTTACCTGGTCACCACGTACGCTTGCATCCAGTCGTTCCCTCCGCTCTTGCTGACATATTCCACAGCAACAAGCAAGGCGCACGCCTCGCCGGTGTCATCTATATGCAGAGGATCTCCGACTTGAGGGTCGGGGGCTCGGCTCGGCGTGATTTCAGAATGTTCCAGGAACTCTGCGGCGAAGAAGCTTACCCGAACGTGATCATCGTCACTAATATGTGGGGCACAGTCACTGCGGAAGATGGAAATGCCCGAGAGCTGGAACTCGCTACCAAGAACATCTTCTTTAAGCCAATCCTTGATAAGCGGGCAAAGATACTGCGGCACCATAATACGAAACAGTCCGCTCACCAGATCATCCAGAACTTGGTCGACAAGGAACCTGTGGTGCTCCAAATCCAGCGAGAGTTGGGAGAAGGCATAGATATCACCCAGACGGCCGCATATAAGCAGCTTGATAAGGAAATGTCGGACCTCTCCGCGCGGCATCTGAAGGAGCTCGAAGCTCTCAAGGAAGAGATGGCTGACGCTGAGCGAAGCCAGGACGAGGAGGCGCGAAGAGAGCTCGAGGAGGAATCCCGCAAGGTGGAAGCCGAGCTGGAAAAGGTGCAGAGCCAGGCAGCACGGCTTGCGTCTGACTATCAGACTGAATTACGCAGGATTGAGGAGATACTGCAGGTCAAGGAAGAGTGATTCGCCAGACTGGCAGTCGTGACACGTTATGTAGTATTTGCGAGCTGGCTCGTCACATTCCCGTTCTTTTGTTTAGCGCTTCTCGTGTAGTGTGCTGTTGGACGTTGACGTTGTGGTTGAGATCTAGACGTGCAGGGCCACATGTTAGACTCCACCAATGCTACGTCTGCCCTAGAGCACGGGTCTCGACGGCGTATTGGTTCTCGGCGTAAACAATGCTTGCCGTTCACCCAGTTCATAAGTTGTGGCTCAGCGAAATCGCCGTATATATATTCAGGGGTAATCCGAAGCAGCAGGATGCATCGTGGCCGTCTAATACCGATCAGTGAAATGCTGAAAAGGTGTTTTCGCGTCTCGTCGCTGGAGAGGGTGCCACCATGGACCGTAAACATGCGCCCTCCCTCCGATCGGCGTCGTGAAGCAATGTGAATAGGGTGCGTGGTGTAGGCACCTATGGGGGATATAAGCGTACGGTCACTCGTTCTCCGCCTCGTATTCCATCCCTCCCTTTCCCCACTGTTATTGACCGACTGGTATCGTCATGGCTACTCGCGGAAAAGAGATCAGAATTGCGTACGTTCTTGGTCCACCGTCCTGCTCGTCATTCTCTAAGACGGCGTTCACAGGGTGATGGGGGCCACTGGAAGTGGTAAATCGACCGTACGCAGCGTCGAGCAACGACGCGACTCGTCACTGATCATCGACTTCAACAGTTTATTAATCTCGCCAGCGGGTCCAACTTGCCTGTTGGTCGTGGCCTGGAGAGCTGTACATCCGAAGTACGGACGTCCAGACCGTTCCTCCTCAACGGGCGCATCGTCACCTTGATTGACACGCCCGGATTCGACGACACGACACGCAGCGACACGGACATTCTCTCGTCCATCGCAGCGTATCTGTCCAATACGTAAGTCGCCTTCCTACATCGGGACCACAGAACGACCTGGATGACCGCCGTGAACAGTTATGAGCAAGGCGCCAAGCTCGCTGGTATCATCTACATGCACCGGATCTCCGATGTCAGGATGGGCGGCACATCGAAGCGCAACTTCCGTATCTTCCGCGAGCTGTGCGGAGATAGCACCCTCCGAAACGTCCTCATCGTGACCAACATGTGGTCCAACGTCGACCCCAAGACTGGTGAATCGCGCGAGCAGGAGCTTGCCAACAACGACAAGTTCTTCAAGCCCGTCCTTGAAAAGGGCGCACGAATGCTCCGCCACAACGGCACCCAGGCATCCGCCCTGTCCATCCTTCGTCATTTAGCCAATAACCAGGCTGCTACGCTTCTGATCCAGCACGAGCTCGTGAACGAGCACAAGGACCTGGCCCATACCGCCGCCGGAGCCGAGCTCACCCGTGCCTTGAAAGAGCAGGCTGACCGTCACGACGATGAGCTCAAGAAGCTCCGTCAGGAGATGGAGGCTGCGATGCGGGTCAAGGACGAGGAGACCAGGTCGGAGCTCGAGGACGAAGTCGAGAGAAAGCGGGAGGAGATCGAGCGCATACAACGCGATTCGCAGCATATGGCAGCAGACTTCGTCGCGGAGAAATCGCGACTTGAATCTAAGATCGCGGAAATGGAGGATGAAAATCGCCGCCGCGTGCAGGAGCTCGAGGGACTACAGGAACAGGTCCTCCAGGCTCGCAAAGAAGTCGAGACATCGCAGGTAGAACATGCACGACGCGAAACCGAACTACTGAACCAGAAAAAGGAAGCGGAAGAGCGGAAGGCTCGTGCGCTCGAAGAAGAACGCAAGGCCCGAGAGCTCGCCGAAGCGCGGCACCAGGAGCACCTGCGTTCCCTGAAACAAGAGATGCTGCGAGTAGAAGCCGAGAAACAACGGGCTGAAGCGGAGCAGGCGGAAAAGGTCAGGGTAGAGCGAGAGCGGGCTCTTGCGCTCGAAGCAGAACTCCAGCGTCAGGCGAAAGTCAAGGACGAGGAAGAGAAAGCCAGACTAGTAGCGGAGGAACGCGAAAGAGGACGCTTGCAGGATGAGATTGCGAAAGCTCGACAGGAGATGGAGAGGGTTGCCGTTGAACAAGAACGCCGCGAGCGCGAGGCCGCTGCTGCAAGTCAGGCCCAAGTGGAAGCTCACGCCCTCCTCCTCGAAAAACAGAACCAGGCCCTGCAACGCGAGAAGGAGAGGTATCAGAGACAAATACAAGAGGAAACGGAGCGCGTACGTCGGACCTTGGAGGAAGCTCACGCCAAGAAAGAACAGGAGGCACAGGCTGTACGGAAAGCAGAAGAGGCTCGTATTCGACAACTGGAGGAACAGCACCGCCTCAAGCTACGGGAGGAAGAACAACGGAGGCTAAGCCTGCATGAGGAGCTCTCACGCCAGCGTAAGGACACGGCTGTCGATGCAGATCTGGCCCGGAAAGAGAGTGAGGCAGAAGCGGTGAGGAAGAGTCGAGAAGCCGCTCTAGCAAGACTCGAGGAAGAGCGCCAACAAGCTAAGCTGCGTGAGGAAGCCTTCGGAAAGCAGCTCGAAGAGGAGGTTACCAGAGTTCGCAAGGCGATGGAGGAAGAGCTGACCGAAAAGGATCGTCGAGCTGCGGAGGCAAAACGTGCCGCGGAACTCTCCAGGGCGCTGGCGTCCGAGGCTCAAGAGAAAGCTAGGTTGGCGGAAGAACACGAGCGCAAAAAGAAACTGGAAGGGGAACTAGCGGAGCTTCACAGACGGGTTACGGAGGCTGAAGATTATCGGAGACGGCTGCAGGCAGAGACAGCGGAACGCGAAGTTGTGGAACGTCAGAAGAATGCCCAGTTGCAAGAAGAACTCGCAAAGGCTCGACGGGAGGCAGAGCTCGCGAGAGCTGCCCAAGATCGGGCTCTTAAGAAAGACCCACCGTCCGGTTTCGTGCTGCCGATACCGTTCGTCGTGTGGAAAGCTGCGATGCATTGGCTCGGTGCGAGATAGACATTGCGAGCGGACTCGGACCCAGGCCTTTCCTTGATCACCTTCGTTCTTACGTGTTAGCGATGTTTTTTTTCCAGCATTAATGTATCTATTTGGATCCTGTCGTCGATGTCACGTAGTTTTTGACCTGTGCAGTTGAATTCTATACAATGAATCATTAGCTTGGTGAACCAAAATGGTGACTCCTGACCTTGGTACTATTCGGCCACTTGACGGATAAGATAATTGACTTCATTTATGCGACCCCGCCAGCATTAGCCATCAGCCCTCATTGAAGTACTGGCCGGTAGGTCTGTGTAGTAGACCATGTCTGGACTATGGTGAGGACAACACACCGGGAGTGGGTTCATTCGATGTGGGATATTTTTTTCTTGCATGAGTGGTCGTGCGAAATCGTAAATTGGTATTAGTCTGCGCCTCCGAGTCAAGCTTAGAATGGAGAGAGTTAACATTTCCTCATTGGCAGAGGCGGGTGAGGCGACATGCTCGCGCGTAGTGCGAAGTGTGAGGCTACTCGTATACAGAACTGTGACTCAGATGCTGCATGTAAGTTAGTCATGAGCGAGCGGCAGTATCCCACGAACTCACAAAGATGGGGATGTTGGGACACTGACAGAATTATGGCAGTTCATCGGACCTCGCGACTCTGAGTTGTCTACTCATTGTCTTCGACATCGGGCAGTTCGGAGTGAGCATCCTCTCCCACAGACCCGGACGGGCTGTGGACTTGAATGCCGCTGGAGTCTATCGGCAGCTCTTTGCGAGGTAGAAACTCGATGGATGTATACTTGACTCCGATGCGCTTCACTCAAGGCATGCGTAACTCCTGAGTTGAACTTCGTTCACGCGAAGACATGAACTACATAGCACACTTTTCCTTTGCACATCATGCAACACACGGAGCAAGTAGACATTTAATTGTGCATCCTACTTGGCCAATTTCTGCTCGGATCCGAGAACAGTCCACCATGCCCTCATGTTGAGTCACTCCTCACGATTCACAGTCAGGAGAAAGGGTTGGCAATTGCCCAGTGCCCACTCGGGATTCGGGAACAGTTTGACAGTGGGGCCACTTCTCAAGACTTCACATGTGGCGGCCAATTGTGGTCTTTTATCTCCTTCAACTCTTCTTACACTCCCTAACTGGTTTACCTGCATCTTTGTCACGAGACCGCAAGCTCTACTGGTGTCTCTCAGCCTTGCGCATGGCCTGCACGCAACTGCACCACTCGTAAGTCTCTGCATGATCTACACATATTTTCTAACGTGTTGTTAGCGTTCAGAATTGCAGGCTTCATCGGCAACGAGCTGCGTCAAATATACCAGTATCGAATCTGTCCACTGTAGCCATAGTCTTATCTGCCATCACCGCGACTACTGTAGGTTCCTCTCGGCTTCTGAGTGTCATTCAATCAACTGATCGACACCATCGAGTCGCTCTCCCCGGGACAGGGTTCGGAAGCGGGTTCTCATCTGGATCAATCTGTCTGCGCAGCTCTTCCTAATGATGTCCACCGCGTGGTTTTCCGGCGGGCTTGTGCTTTCACACCTTCATCTGGACAGGTACGCGAACCTGTTTCGTTGTTTCCATACATATCCTCAAGTATTTCATCAGGGATCCGTGACCTCAACAATAATCACCATTCTACCGTTCAGCCTCAGCGGCGCCCTGGCCCTCCTCAGGTCCGGTCATCAGGAACCTGTGAACCTGGACCTGAAGCTGCCCTCCCAGTTTTCTCACCTCCGAGAATCCAGCGACCAGCATTGACAGACGGACAGATAAGACTGTCGAAATGCGTTTTCAGTGGTCCGTGTATGTGGTCCGTGTATGTGGTCCGCGTTGTAATCAAGCTCCGGCCCACTCACTGCTGGGCACAGGGGTCCATGTGGATACCCCTTTCCCGACACTCCGATAATTGATCGACGGTTGTGCTAATGTGGCTACGTGACTTCCCGAATTCCGGGATGCCATTGCATGGAGGGCCGTTGCCCTTAACAAGTTCAAGTTGAAGGCACGGATACATCGCATGAGTTGGCCGCTCACCAGGCCTTTGTTCGACACCTCCGATTCTCTCCAAATGGAAAGCACTTGGCAACTGCGAGGTAAGTTACACCTGTCATCAGTCCACAGTTGTATAACAGTACGATCAGCTGAGATAGGACGGCAATCATATTCCACGTAGAGATGAGTTACTTAATGATGCCGTCGCTTCAAGGCTGATCCAACTTGAATGCATGGGAAAGCTTCATTACATACCACATTCTCCCGCACACTTGAGGATTCGTTGGTACCGGTTTCCTGCTCATATGCTCGTATTGCTGTCGGGCTCAGCCGTTCAGTGAGGTCTCCGAATGGGTAAAATACTCCTCACTCGACATGCGTGCGGTCAAGGTATGGTCGGAAGTAATCTTATTTACCTTCCTGTTAAGGATGGTGTCTGAAAAAAACGATAGATCGCCAGGCAGTTCAGTCTGTCATTTGGCTTCCCACAGGAGATGGTAGCACGTTTACTTCTGAAGGATTAGCCTGATACTGACAGTCATTAACAGCCTTCTTATCCGTCGAGGGCAGTGAAATTGTGAAGCTGGCAAGTGCCCTCGTTTTACCGAGTGTGCCTCTGTTAATGTATTGTCCCTCAGGATCTCTATGGAAAAGTTTTGGATACCACGTCGGACAAGTCCAGTTGTCCAAAGTGGCCGTGACACTGCTGCCGATTGGTTGACGTGGAGCGGTTGATATCACCGCCTTCACATTAGAGTTGAGAAGCAGAACATTGGCATGTGACACATTGGTGCATTAGCTCCTGTACGATTAACTAGTATATAATGGTAAGAGAAAGGTGGGCGAAACAGCTTCGTGTTGATTATTATATTCAAACCCAAATGCATTTTGCCGACGATGTCCGCACCGCGATGGGCCTCCTCTTAGCTGCGTTCCAATTAGTTTTCCAACCCGATTTATTACCGACCTTTGTGTTCAAGGCTGGACGATATTTGACAACCTCTTTTTGCTTAATGTGACCGTCTTTGTCGTCCCGAGTCCGTTCCAGATCACAAGACCATCACGTCGACTGGCGTCAGGGTGGGGAACGGACCTGAGGTTGTCGCAGCCCGTTTACCAACTGACCACGAATTTTGTCATCACAGTCGACAAAGCCCAGGAACTATTTGGAACAGTGCAGATCTTGTAGACGGGACTACGGTGCATCGTCTATGGCTGTAAATACACTACATTTGACATTCAACTCAATGGAACCACCACAGTTGTACGTGGACTATAACTCAACACGAGATCTTACTGGATTACTGGATTTTCAGTATCACACATTACCACCGCTGGTCTGCAGAGCTTTTTTCGGGTTCTGGCGGATGTACACCTCATCGGACCCTCCATCGCCAATGGTTCGTCTTCCCTCCCGCCTTGCGTCACATCTAGTTCACCCACGCGGACGCAGACCATTGGAGAGATGCCTGGATGAACCAATGGGTGCTCCGCAGTGCTTTTCCCTGAGTCACTGCCGAATACTCCGCAGATTGGCAGGACCGCGCGGAGATGGGGCGGCCACTTATCCTCGACTGTGTCATTTTCTCTGATCGCTCTGCTGCGATGAATGTGGCGAGCACGGACAAGCTCACGCGCGGAATAGCTCAGGCTAGCTACACGGACGACAATGAGTGGAGGGCATTCGAGCAGATGTGTTTGATTGACTGGGTTGACTTACCGGTGGGTCCGTTTTTGGGTGTACCCTGTAATGGGCTGCGGCCCTCGTGAACGAAACCCAACCCCCGATCGACGGTGATCGAGTTCTTCTACCCCGATGGGTTCGCACACGACTATGAGTACACCGCGCGGGATGGTGCACTATGGTGTTTGGAAAGACAAGTGCGTACCACCATCTCGCATCGCTACGTCTGTTCACATTGACAACAACGCTTGGACGCACGCGTTGGACTTTAGGACGTTCACGAATCCCCAACTGCCACCGGTCAAAAGGGTTTCAAGGGAATAGCATACCGCTGAACGGCGCGTCGCAAATCCCGAGTGTGCACTGGGCACTTGCCAACCCTTTCTCCGAATTCTGAATCGTGTGCTGCTAGAGTGGCCCAATATGAGCACTTTGGGTCCATCAAGACTTCGTTAGTACAAATACAAAGATTATACGTAAACCACATTGGCAAGCCACTACAATTTAATAGTCAGAGTCGTCCGAGTCAGCATCAGGGGGAAATATATCATGATACGGCAGTACTCGGACATTCAATAAAATGCATCGTCGGAAGTGATCCCTCAAGAGCTCAGGGCAAGGGCGATGATGTGCTGGTACAGTGGGGTTGATATAGAAGGTGCGGCCATCAATGGGTGACGGAGTAATGCAGTCACTGAAGTCAGTGATGCGAAAGCCATCCTGTCCAGCATTTTCTCAGTCTTTGATGGGGTAAAATATCAAGGATCGCTTACATCTGGGTTGATACCAACCGTGTAAGTAGTAAAGCTGTTGTACCAATCGGTGCACACAAGGAAACCCTGTTGCACTGAGCTTATCTTGGTGCTCTCATCGACATCGGGGTCCTTGATACAGTGGCTAAATAAACGATAGAACTGTTGTCACCTGAACAAAGGAACCAGCAGATAATTCAGTTATGGCAAACCTCATTCTTTGCACTGAGCGGAAATATACGTGCAACCTTGAAATGGGCAAAGTTGGGTGTGTTCTGCATGTCATGTGGTACCTCCTTCCCGGTGAGACAGCAGCGCATATATCTTCTGCGCACTTTAGATATGAAGTCCTCGTCAAGCTGTGAAAAGATAGTGAGTTTGGAATGCATGGCTGCTTGAACCAACCTGGTCCCAGTGGGTTCCGATGTTGACTGCAGAATCAGAACGTGGATGGGGGCTCTGAACAGAAAAGGCAATTCGACAAAGATTTCCATCTAATTGTCTATTTGTGAAGGAAAGCAACAATTAGATGAGACAACCCCACCGCCATCCAACACAACGTAATCCCCAGGGGTCACAATGTCGGCCGAGTCTGTTTGTAGTGCGGGGCCAGCTGGCTTACCACACCGATTAGTATCTGAATAGGTAGGATGCAAGACCCAATCTTGAGCAGGAATCAGGGTAAATGCATCAAACCATTTATAAAAGGTCGATATGGTGGTAGTCCCGTGTTGCCAGAACTCTGATCATGATAGTTCATGGTACTGTTGGTTGGCACTGAGTCAAGAATCTTACCTGCACTCCGACGAACATATTGTGTCCCGAATACTCGCACATTGCCAGTGGCCATGGCAGGTCAAGAATGATGGAGGGTAAGATAAAGAGGAGCCTCGTTTGTTAAAAAAAATTATGTAAGATCTCCGCGCTGCCACATGCGCCACCCTTTCGATCGCTGCTCTGACATCGCACCCCTCGTCGCATCCCTCCACGATGATTCACTGCACGGAGTTCTGGAACGTCTGGAGCACCTCTCCAATGCAGGCGCCCCACAACCCCCATCCTCTGCTTTCTCGTCGAAGAGCTGGGTCCGATCAGTCTTCTCAGGCAATGCGAACACACTGATGCGAAAAGAAATGAGATGGCACTCGGGTGTGCCAGCATCGGCGGGGTAGTATATGCGGAAGAAATGGTTGTGGGTCGGAAAGCGAGCGCGGAGAAGGTTGGGGAAGGTGTCAAGGGGGCCAAGTTGATGGGGACATTCGCGTCTCGCTCCGTGATGTTGGGAAGGTGTTCAAACACCCGTTTCAGGCAGAGGCTTGGATGGCGGTATTGAAGGAGAGAGACAAATTCATGGCACTCCCACCATATGGGCATTTCAGATGTGAGCAGCAGAAAGACCCATTATGAACAGTCCAGACGAAGCAGCCCTCGTGATTGGCGCGGTGCTGTCGAGCTATCTCCATGTGTGTACCATTGTTTTCGTGTGTCTCCTGACCGACGAGCATTGTAGATTCGAAACCGCGCGCGCCGGCGTTCGTTCACGTCGGTCGAATGCGAGATCTTGAGCGTGTGCGAGTTTAACTTGACGCGGAACCGCGTGTCGAGGGTCGTGCGGCGCCGCATCGGACTGCAAGCTCAAGCTGTATTGTGAAGGTTCGGACATTCTCGAGTAACTGGGTAAGTATCAGCTCTCTACTGCAAAGCGCTGTCCCGTCTCGAAGTGCGCCCCCCACCCTTCGCTTTTTCATTTCACTCTAACGGTGGACAGGACATACCCTGCCAAATACACCCAAGGTGCGAGGATCTACGCCAAGCGGCAGCGACCGAACCACTCGACCAAGCACGTCTCCTGTCGGTTCCCCGCGAGCATCGACATCTTAATCCCCGCCTCTTGCACGCGTGGGTCGTGTCAGACACGCCGTGTTGGTGTTTATCTTCGATCGCTGTCGCCCCGATGATGAAATTGTCTTTTTCAATCAGCTCGGTGCAATTAATAGTGGGGTGAGCTGTCGGTCGATCGGGGAGTGTGTCCATTTTGTGCTGGTGAATGAGGTGATGGCACGGGAGACGGCCAAGTTTACCGAGAAGCGGTTGGGGGCGATATGGAATCAGAGTAGTGGCGAGTTGGAGAATTTGGTGTAGATCATTGGTGGGTCGTGTGCCATTTTTAAGGGAGAGGAACTGGCGCGATGCGGTGTAGATGGCAAGAGCATGTCGTTTGCGCTCGAAAAGGAGGTGTCCAAGTCGTTTTGGAGTCGTTGCTGTCGTGGAGTCGAAGGTTTTTCTAACGCATCATACCCCAGGTCGCATGTTGCCATTGCAAAAACGCTCGTGGTCAAGCTCATCCAGAAGAACCTAAACGCGATCGTGCTCGCGATCAGGGACGGTGCGAATGACGTGGGCATTTCGGGCGTCGAGGTGCGTTGTCGTCGTGTGCATGCGCGCCGCGTTGACAGTGTTTTTGTTGGCTAGGGTCTCCAAGCGGCACAATCGGTCGACTTTGGGATCACACAGTTTCGTCATTTGAAAAAATTATTGCTCGTGCATCGCGCATGGAGTTATTGTCAACGGTTGCCCAGGCTTATTTTGTGTACGTCGAACCTTGCACCCTCTTGAGCGATGGGGGTTGATGCGTGTGTTCTAGCTTCGTTTTACAAGAGTATTTTGCTACACGACGCAGTTTTACGTAGCGGCGTGTGTGCATGGGTTCACGGACACTCTGACGCCGCGACAGTCTTCCTTTTCAACATCTTTTCGGGACAGATCGCCTGTCAATCCTGGACCATCTCATTTTACAATGATACGTCCTCACCGTCCTCTCACCACTCGTGATTGGGATTTTGACCTACTTGTATATTGGATCGGTATCCGTAATTGCATTCGCGCAGACAGAAGCATGTGTTTTTCACCGAGACGGCGTCTTTGGATGTGGACTGAGAATGCGCTGTAGTACGTGGTTTTGCGCGTCTTGTTGTGAAAGGGCACGAACTAGATACAGGGAGTATGTACTCCAGTCGAGTGGATACGAGACTGGACCATGTACTTCAGAGCCTTCCCCTTCCTCATGAGTCTAGGCTTCTGGACGTACGCCCTGCCTGGCAGATCAACAGCAAGCCTGTACGAACGAGACTTGGATGGGTGCGACCGTGACGGTGTACTTTACTGTACTGGCATGGACCCAAGCACTTACTCCCCGTATCTAGGTACATTGGGGCGTAGAATGTCAGCGGGAAGAATCAAGAAAGTGACGCGTAGTCAACAGAGTTGTTCCCATTACCACATCTGGCAAGCTTGTGCGTCAAAAGAGCTGGACCTGACGATCGCGACATGAACGCACGAATTTGGTGCCATGGGTGAACCCAACGGGAGCTCCCCCCATGCAGGCCCTCAGAGTGTGCCAACCCGATGGCGCGCCGCACACATTCCCGTGCACTCAACAGGTTCTCTCTTCCGAGTCCGACACCACTACCCTGGTCTACAGACAAGCAAAAGCAGTAGACACATTGGAGTGCTACTTTCGCGTTCATTTTCACAAACTGGTGGACGCAGCGTGGCCTAGATCAGTGTGGTGAGGCTCAAGGCGGGAGGACCGAGAGGTGATCAGGTCCATGTCGGTAGGAAAGTCTTTGAGCAGCCGCTTAATGCACGGATGACGAAAGGCACACAATGGCCAAGTTCAAATGTCTCTGCGCACGATGCAGCAGACCATGGCAATGCAATCGATGAATCGCCTCAAATTCAGTTTCTGTGACAATGCGATCTAAAGGAATCACGACGACGCCCTGCACAGCATGTAAAACCCCCGATTAAACTTGAAGGCCCTATTGCTAGTATGGTACGTACAGCCATTACATGTTTTAGTTTGTTATTGTCCCAAACTGCATCCGTTCCGGTTCCTGCCGGATATGATAATATCCCTACTCTTCGTCTTTCAAGTCTGGCAAACGTCGCGACAACACAACCAAGATCGTGGTGAGTGATGCCAGGATGACATAAACCAAGTTGCCGCCCAGGGCATTGTACTGTTTGGAAACGGCAAACAACGAGGTTATCAATGCTGGTCCAATCGCACGCACGATGGACGTAATGCTTTGACTGAGCCTGTTCACCGAACCCAGAGATTGTTCGTTGGGAGCTGATCTCATGACAAATATAAAGATGACAACTACACGACAAAGGTGAGATCATCGATCTTTCCAGAGACTAAACATACACACCGAACGATAGGTCCACGAGGACCATGAATATGAGTTGGACAACCAAAAGCATCCAGATTATGGGGCCGACTTTGCCCTGTGCTATAGCAACGGCACTCATGACTGGGAAAAGCAGGATCATCGGGTAAAAGCAAAGGACAGCCCAACAAAACACTTTTTTGGCTCCAAACCATTTTATGAACTTTTCGGTAAATAGTGCCTGTACAATGCCGTCCACGATGCCAAATGTTGCCAGGAACGTGCCGATGACGGACGGCGAGAACCCTAGGCCACCGATTTCAATGGGGGACGAGTAGAACAAGGGCATAAGAATAGGGAGGCCGATGTCTAAAAGTCCCAATGTCCCATAGTTGGCGATGGGTATCATCACGGAGGGGGTTTTCAGGAGGGTCGACATCGGAACGGGTTGTTGTACATCGTTCGTAGGTGATTTATCTGAGTGATCTTCGACTGCTGATTGAAGCTCCTTGCTCGTTTTCGATGGCAACGACTAAGAGAAGGCGTGATTCCTAGACAGCTTGAAACACGTCGATGTCGTACCTCTTTCATGAATATCGCACAAACAAAAAACGTCAACAGGGTGAAGCTTCCCGATACCAAAGACGGGAGGAAGTACGGGTACGTTGCCCAGAATTCATCCTGAAAGATGTGGGGCCATCGCTCTTGCGGCTTCGCTAGTGCACCGCCGTATAGTGGACTACAGGACAGCGAAGGCCTCAGTAATCCAATACACCACTCAGAATACCCAAACGCACGCGATGGTAGCACCGATACAAAAGATGGGTGGTGCGAAAGTAAAGACATGAGCCATATTGGTATGGTCGGTTATATCGCCGAGCATGCTCTTCGTCACCCCAACGTTGCCATTGAGGACGCCAGCGATACATCGACTTGGGCATCCCTTCAGTTATCTTTCAGACAAGGGGTCGAATCCACTTACCTGATGATGAGCATGCCCAGCGTCCGCGATAAGCCAAAGGCAAAGTTGGACACACTAAGACCGAGAAGACCAAGTAAAATGACAGGTCTGCGACCGATAACATCAGATAACCAGCTCCATCGCCACGTCGTGAGTGCCTGCGCGACGAAAAAGAGTGATTCCTGCGAAAAAAATGAGTATGGTAGCACATCTGTGACCGTATGTGCGCCTACTATGAGACCTGAATAATAACCGATCTTGCGATCGTCTCCTCCTGTGATGCCGAGCTCGCCGATGAGCTGTTTTGTTACAGAAACGGACCACCCGTGAGGTGAGCATCAGATATCGCTCTGGCAGGGTACAGAGACAACTGTTGACCGACCTGATTAATGAGGGGAAAGACATATCCGGACGAGATGGGTTCCGCGATCAAGGCAACGAAGATAAGAGCTATCTGATTCCATGGCAAAGGTGTCCTGGACTTTCTCTGGAGAAGCGGGGTCTCCTCAGACTTATCGGGACGTTCGTCCATGCTCGCCATGGTAGATATCTGAAAAGGGGGGGGGCCTTGGGCCGAATAATTTATGTGAATGTACTTGGGTCCCGACCCAGACTCACCAAATCTGATACAACTGTTACCAGGACATCATCCGACATCATGTGGGTAACTTGTCAGCGTGTGCACATGTGCTTAATGTCTGACTGACAGCTGGCTGGCGTCAAGGTCGACCGTGACAGCTTGGCTATCAATTAGATAGTTTCAGTCGTCACAATGGGAAGAGGAAACAGGCCAACTCAATCAGAGGTACGCATTTGAGCTATTCTGTTGCTTGCCAACCCGACGCAGGAAACTTACTCCAGTCTAAGAGTCACAGGTACTTTTCTTCTCCATCTATGTTCTTGAATTCTGGGACTTGAAATGGCTGATCAGACCCATTTGTCTGCAGAGCACATGGGTGTGATTAAACTGATGAGTCGAGCCAGAGCCGCCGGTGAACACATTTTGTGGCGTCACAGTCGAAAATGCGAATGCATTGCAAATGGTATTGGACTCATCAGTACTAGTAGAAATCATTTCGTCAAAAATTATAACAAGAAAAGACACATGTCATGATAACACCATCATTACGCCGTCCCCTTCAGAACATTTTTCTCGTCATTAGAGTAGTCAGATGAAGCCTCTGGCTCTCGCGTGCCCATTTGAGAAGTGTCGAATCCATTTTCCTCCAAGTACAAGCGGAACTGTAGAACAAATGTCATGACAAACCGTTTGAGAGGAGGGTGGATATGAAACACATACCGCCTCATCCTCCGCAGCCATTCCGTCATGAGACAGAGGCTTGATAAAGATTGAAACAACTGTGGCACTAACGATGGCGAGACCGCTAGCAATCCAGAAGGGGCCCGTATTTCCCTTGATCGAATTGGGTCCACCGAAATCTGCGCAGCATTTAAGCTCAAGTATCAACCGAGTTCACAAGTAGCCCACCTGAAACAATTGACTTCCAACCTATCCACCAGAGATGTGATTAGTCGATCGTTACCAAATCCACTGATATCGTATACATACAATATGTCCCAACAAATGCACCGACTTTTCCAACAGCCGCAGCAACACCATAGTATTGACCACGAACCGCGGTAGGTGAGGTCTTGGCAGCAAGAATGCCAACGCAGTTCCCAGGGCCTGGACATATGAGAAAGACATCTGGGCGACACACCAAGTCGCTTACCGAATTCTCCGAAACTCAGGAAGATACCGTATACGACCTGTGATCGAAATCAACATAAATCAGTTTCAACTCATAGCCCAGTCCACGACTTACCGCAAAAGCAGCGATATGCTGCGATATACGAGTGTACAGACCACTCATAATGAAACCAATAACTGCCTGAGCAAGTAAACCAGTGATCTAATAGCGTGCCATGAATTTCACAATCATACAATCATGACTTGCGGCGACATTACCATCGTTTTCTTAGGCCCCAAGTAGTCGACGACGAATGCGCCAATGATAGTCCCTAGAGTATTTGTTAATAAAGGTAAGTTGGGTTCGCGGAATAGAGCGAACCTGGAATGTAGAAAAGACTAATGAGAGGCATGAGTGTCGGGGCGTAGGATGAGAAAGAAAGCGAACTTGATAACAACACTCCATCCGAATACAACAGCCAGAGAAGAGGAATTTCCAATGACGCTTTACAGTATCAGTATCAGTATCAGTATCAGCGTCGTCATTGTACGCCAAAGATGGGTTCAACTTACGCGTCGGTGATCGTTGAAGAGTAGAGACCAAACTGCATATAGATTAGGCACCATGAAGCAGAAACAGAATAGCGGTCTCACTGGATACCTGTATGCCTGCGTGTTGAGATCTCGGTGAAGGATTAAGCGAAGCGCACGTACGTGATGAAGTCATAAATGAACCTACAGTGCAGAAAGTCAATGTATGATAACCGGATCCGGGAAGGTTCGTCAACTTACCAAGCGAGGGAGATTCCAAACAGCCCTTTCCAGTAGCGCTTGATGACCAGATAGTACGGGATCCGCACTGATTTCATCGAGTTCCTTTGGTAACTTGGTGGCTCTGCCATGCGTAGACGCCATAAAAATACAGCAACAGCAGGAACAACGCCTAGACCGAGAGAAAGACGCCATACGGCCCGGAGGTGATTGGGCCCGAAGCTATAAACAAAAAAATGAGCTTTAGTCCTCGCAGTGGTACAAGATGCAACCCACATCCAATACAAAACCAGAGGCACGAAGGCACCAATTACAAAACCAACGTCAATCATAGTGTCTGATATCGTTTAGATCCGACGCAAGAGGTTGGAACTGGGAAGTACATACTAGTTGCGAGTGCCAGCCATCGATGTTGAGCATTCTTTGCAATGCCCTCTTCTTCTGTTTGTTCCGAAGCGGAGACCGAACCGCAAGGGTATTCTGCGCCGATTCCAATGCCTATTAAGAAGCTATGGATTGCGGCCGTGGGATGATGCAGTGACTATCAATGAACCAATTTACCGGCAAGCGGAGAGCATGGCGATCATTCCACCAAAACTGCCATTCGCACCCGAAGAAGCAGCGGATAAGCCGGCGAAAAGAGCAACGATACCGGTTGCAGTCATCTGATGACCTTGTGAGGTGAGCGTGACTTGTAGCTTCTGACCGGCACTCACCATGCCAAATTTACGACCGACCTTGTCGGATATCCAGCCAAAGGTCAACATACCTACCAAGGTGCCTAGTGGGGACATTCAGAACATTGAAAGAAACGAGGAAGAGAAAACAGGACCTGCAAATGTAATACTGGTGAGTGTGCTACCGTAGTTGTTGTTGGCCAATGCGTCGGCACCATAAATGGTGGTCAAGACTGCGAGCGAGATGAGTAACCGAAAAGGATAATGGATGATAAACCAGAGTCTCACGTGTATTAACTATGCAATGTTGAGATAACAGACATGGTGCAAGGAGAGGTGGACATACCCATTCCAATGACATTGTTGGAGTAACCTGGTGATAAAAGCTGAGTGCACACGACAAAGGATGACGGGTAAGTAGCTACCATCAGAAAACAAGGCGGTTCCACAACTATTTAGAGACTTGAGTGGATTGAGCGGAGGAGGGAGAAAGAAACGTACGCAAAGATGAGAGAGACTTTGGATAGCCCCCCAACTTGAGACTCGGACATGTTGGTGGATGGGTGGAGGCGAGAAGGACCAACGCCAATCGAGCATCAATTCGGTTGTTCTTATACCGTAACGTCCCCAAAGGGGGTATTATTCATAGATAGCAATCATTGGCTAGGGAGCAGCAACGTTCGTGGGCCGATACCAATTGTCATGTTGATGGGATTCCCGACGCTGCAATTCTATTTGTATCATCATATGCCGCATCAGCACATGTCAGGCACCATGTATAGCATTGGCGGGCGCTAGAGCAGTATGTATAGATATGCAAGAGGACCTTTGCGACTGGACCTGGGAATCACAGGTAGCGTTACGACGTCAATGAGATCAATTGATTTAATAGCTCCGAGTCGCCTCACCTGAATCAACCACGTCCAGTATGTTACAAAAAGCCGGTGTCAGCGGCAGTGACCGGAAGTGACTGTGACCGAAAGCGTGACACCCGTTGTAATGGAGGGCTTGAATTATGCACAAATGACCTCCAGCAACGGCCCGCAGAGTACCGCAATAAGACAAATCGGCGTCGCTCGCGGTAGAGACAACCTGTCAACGTTGGGTGTGAACGCCGAGCAAGCCGCAGGGGCGTAACGCAGATACAGTCTAGTCAGCAAGGGGTATGTGCGGCAACAACCTCAAGACGAAGTCGAGGACTAACTTGCCTGGACGAGAGGAGCGGGGCATCATTGAAGCTAGAGGCATCCTACCCACGGAGACTTGATCGACAGACACAATCATGGCTATTGAAAGATTCTCACACTCAGTCGGATTGTGATCAACGCGACTCTCGACTCTCGATATTGATGATCAGACCTGTTCTAGCCCCAAGACCACCCAAGCGCACCCGCACCAGCCCAGATGGGTCACCCTCGGCCAATTCGCCACCTCCATCGGTCCCACCGCCTCGTCAAGTCAAGGCGGAGCGTAGCCCGTCTCCCCTGTCTGTTGAAAAAAAACTCGTCATTTCCGGAACAAAGCGCTTCACTCCCATCCCTAGCGACTGTCTTTCATCCTGCACACAATACAAACAAAATCGATTGGAATGGGTTGAGAGGTGCGTCAAGGAATTGGAGGCACTGAACCTCATACCAGAGAGGAGACTGTTCAGGTCAGTCCTAAAAAACATACTTTTTTTCTCCCTCCTAATCATTGTCCACTAAAATCCCCAGAGACGACGGCTTGGTCATCGACTGGTACGCCACAGATGTCTATCGGGTCCCTTTACCTGAGCTCCCCATAGGAAGAGCCACGTCCCTGTTTGGTCAGATACCCTCCAGCCCGGCCCACAGGATCTCGCTGCCACAATCATGCTTACCCACAGATCTAACGCACAGTGGCACCCCCCACGCAAAGAGTCGCCTCTAAAGTCCGTGACCACTATCCCCACCCAAGAACGTCCTACATCGTCTCCCCCCATTTCAGGTGACGTTTCAGATGCCGAGCCACCATTGAAGAAACGTTTACCAGCGCCACCACGGCCATCATCAAAGCGTCGAAACAATCCCTCCCAACTAGTCTCCTTCAACTCGCCTCCGAGCGAACCACGTTCATCTTCCCCGTGTTCAGAAAGACCGCGGATCTCGGAGCGCGAAACTCATTCCCCGTCGCGTGATCGCGTATCCAGTTTATCAGACCCTCCGACAGACATCTCATCTCAGCATGGCCCCATCGGCGTCCCTCCGAAGTCTGGGGGTGCCGGTGACCAGTCGATCGCCCCTGGCACATCTTCCGCGGCAGAGGAGGAGATGTCGGAAATGACTTTGAATTATCTTCGGCGGTAGGGAACTGGTAAAGATTGCTGGTTTACATTAGCCTGATCCCGTCTATTGATAGATACGTTCAAACCTACGAAGCTGACAGGGCAAGCCTTGCTTCCGCGTACGCTGGCAACGCTTCGTTCGCATATCGTGTTCACCACATTGTCCAAAATACCAGCGGGGGGCCACCGTCCGTGTGGGCACCCTCTCCCGAATGCTTCTGTGAGCCCCACGTGGCACTACTTGAGGATGTAACTGATTCCCGAGACTCTCGGTCTATAGCCTCCGGTACCAAACGGAGTCGTCTCAACATAGTAACCACACTATTAACGCTCCCTTGCCTCCATTTGAATGCCCAAAGTTCGGGAATTGCTCAGGTCCAATACGACATGTTCTATCTCGGAGCGGAGCTTGGGATGTTTGTGGTCTGTCGTGTGGTGGATTCCACCAGGACGATCGTACATAATTTTATCTTGCAGAGGAAAGAAGCTGGTGTGGAGGATGCAGGGATCGAGGGCGTTTGGCCCCTAACGGCCACCGCGCACCAGATTCTCGTCTTCCAAACATGAGTTTATGGCCTTGACACTTGGGGGCATGTTAGCCAGGAAATGTGCGAACGTCAGCCTGTTCTCGCGCTGATTCTCTCCTTTTGTCATCCGGATCCCGGGTCGTGGACCGACCTCGACTACAACACGTGGTGGGTGCGTACGCTCGTCTGCCTTTGCTCGGGTGTCTCTGCATGTGGTGGAGGTGCTCCGGATCGTGGAAGTAAATGGCGAGAGAGAGAGAGAGAGGATAAGTAAGGGCAAGCAGGGACAGACAAAGAGTGCCAGGCTGAGCGCCAGGAACGTCGGTAGAAACGTGTCGGCCACCCGCTGTAAAGGCAATTCAAAGTCCGCTGTTGGGACACTCTTTCGCCTTATTTTCGCTGCCAGAGTAGACGCTCTTCTTCGTTCAGCACCAGTCCTTCCTGCATCCTCTCCTTCAGCCCTCCTCGGACTGGTGTCCCTCAAAACTTTTTTCCCTTCATCCTAAATGACGACCCCTCACGTTATAGCCTCATCCTCGGGGCATCACTCTCAGTCCACCACTTCGAATGGCATCGTCGGCAATCATTACCGCGTTGGCAAGAAAATCGGAGAGGGCTCCTTTGGTGTCGTATTCGAAGGTAGGTATATTCAAACCAACACATCGTTTCCAACGCTTCCAGAAGAACTCGATGGTCGAATGCTGTGTGCCTGAGCTGGGAGCCACTGTCAACATCAGGCGCTTGAATTTTCCAACTCGGAGATGACTGCTTTTTGTCTGTCCCGTGATGCAGTAGTCCTCCTAAGCTATACTAGACGGTCGTACACTTAGCATCTTTGATGTGCACAATTCTTCTGCTCTATCTTACTCTTGTCTCATGATCATGCGTCTTAAACTCAACCCTTCGTCTTCGTAGGCACCAAGCTTCTCACAAACCAACCTGTTGCCATCAAATTCGTAAGTTGCCGTTTTTTCCGAGGAGACATCTTTTTGATCTCACTGCTTTCTCAAAGGAGCCACGAAAGTCCGATGCACCCCAATTACGGGATGAGTTTCGATCCTATAGAACACTCAACGGTACATGTGCGTGCATTTCACTACTCCCTTTCGTCCGCGGCTCAAGGTGTGGCTTCCAGTGGGTGTTCCTCAAGTCCACCATTTCGGGCAGGAAGGACTCCACAATGTCCTCGTAATCGATCTGCTTGGTCCTAATCTTGAGGACCTCTTCGACATGTGTGGGCGCAAGTTCACCATCAAGACGGTATGCATGGCAGCCAAGCAAATGGTAAGTGTGACATCATATTGTATTTTCATGTATGCGCACGCAAGCTGTGACTATCCTGGTATGGGATTGTAACCGTCCTAAATTTCTCGCCTATCCCTGACTTCTTGCACCCACGTCTACCAATGGACTCATCCTACTCTAGATCACCCGCATTCAATCAGTCCATGACAAGTCGCTCATTTATCGAGATATCAAACCCGATAACTTTCTCGTTGGCGTCCCCAGCACGAAAACCGCCAACATTATTCATATAATCGGTACGTCGTTTTCCCGCACCTGCTAAGATTTGTCATCCTCCTATCCACATCTTCCCGCGGCTTCACATGGATTTTGATCTAGTTGCCGCGATGGGCATCTCAGGCGGATACCGTTTGACGTTGTGGTTTTCGTTTTCTTGGACTTGCTGACCTGACCTTCGGACTATGTAGATTTCGGCATGGCAAAGCACTACCGAGATCCAAAGACTAAGGTTCACATTCCTTACCGTGAACGCAAGAGTCTCTCCGGCACAGCCCGTTACATGTCGATCAACACTCACCTTGGCCGTGAACAATCTCGGAGAGATGACCTAGAGTCATTGGGCCACGTGTTTATGTACTTCATGCGGGGTGGCCTTCCTTGGCAAGGACTCAGGGCTGCGACCAACAAGCAAAAGTATGAGAAGATCGGAGAGAAGAAGCAGACTACCCAAATTTCGGAGTTGTGCGAGGGCTTTCCAGGTACGTTCGAGCGTCTTCAAAGCACCGCCATGTCATCGCTTTCCGCGAGGGTGTCGCGATGGCAACCACATTGCGCCCATGCTAACTTCTTGCAGAGGAATTTGCCATTTACATGAACTACGTGCGAAAGCTGGGATTCGAGGAGTCTCCTGACTACGACTTCCTTCGAGAGCTGTTCACCAAGGTTCTCAAGAATACTGGGGAGCAAGATGATGGTATCTACGATTGGATGCTGTTGAACAACGGCAAGGGCTGGGAAGCTGGCAATGTGTGTGATTCGCGCTCTATCTCAAACCTTTACATAATACTTGTTTCCGATAGACACCTGCTTCGCTGTTGGCCCAGGCACACGCAACCGCAACCGCGAATACCCCACATACACCTCGTCATCGCGATACCACTCGTCGTCCTCGAGCTCCAGTGACTGATACATCGTCACCATCGTCACCCCTAGTTCTTGCTCCAACACCTGCTCACCACAAGAGTTCTAGACGACCCGGAACTCGCGAAGGCCATGGCACGCGAGATTCGATGACCCGCGGCGATGCCAACGCGCAGGCGACAGCCCCTGTCAACAGACGAATTAGCCAGAATCCGCGGGATAGTCCGGGACTTTCTCCTCATCCTTACGCGACCGTTCCCACTTCGACGGGTTATCGGGCCAATGGATATGGTAGGGTTTCTCCGGTCCCCCCAACGCAAGCGGCGGTGGGAATGAACGGTGGCCATGCGCGCACCGATGGCTCCGATTCGTTCCTTTATGGAGTCCAAGCCCACGGCGGCAAGCAAGTGACTAATTCACGGGAGGATACTACCGGTGGTACGGGTCTTCGCGATGGCACGCATACACGCATGGCCGTGTTCGAGAGCCAGATGCGCGGGGGCGATGATCTGGAGGACGACCGGCACCCCAAGAAAAGAGGCTTCCTCTCCAGTTTATTCTGTTGCAAGGCATAGATCATCCCTGGTTGATCCATTGGTTGTTGATTGGCATGCGCAGGTCGCACTTTCTTTTGGGACTCGGGTGGGTTGTTCATGTATGCAACCACATGTTTGTTCGACTAAACGTGAACACGACAGCACGAGGTACTCGACGACAAGCACACGATCTATCTTCCTATTGCTATTATACATGCTCATCTACCTTGCTGAACTTGAATCACGGGAATCATGTCGTTTTCTCTCGCAGGTCGACGATATCCTCAACCCACCTCATACCCTTGACAGTCATTACGTGGCACTACCCTCTGCGTATTCCCAATTCCATTCTTTATGGCCCCCGTGGGAAAATGGAATTGTTTTTCCTTGTCCATATCATGATGCTTGTGTATTGCGTATGTCTCTACTTTATTTTGCTTTCGAGGTGCAATCGGATGGTAGATAGCCTCCGCATGTGTCGGAAGATAATCGAGCTTTTATTTGGCCTATCAGGTCAAGAAAGCGCGGAACAAAACACAAGTTACTTCATTGGACGATAAGCATAAAGGAAGTTGAAGACAAATGTACAAGATAACTGCGCGACGGCGAAATAATTATGGGTTTGTGAGTCTGCCTAATCTTACACTCGGTGCAAACATGACAAGCGAAAGCAAAACGTTCAACGGGAATGTTCATGCGGGTCCTGTGCTGACCCTGCCTATTTTCTCCCCTCCCAGCTTGGTCGATGACCAGTTAGAACTTGCCCGGTTTGGAGCCTGCATCCATGAGACCGATTCCGCCCGCCATACGGCCCGTCTCTCCAGGAGCCGCGGTGTTCCTGAGTGCCGCACTCTGCCCAATGCCAGCTTCTTTATGGAGCACTGCACGCGCGTTGTACGAATGGGGTAGGGAGGAGCTGGTAGAGCTATGCAGCCCCTCGGGGAGAGGTGGGATTGTACTAGGATTAGAGCTGAGATAAGACGCGGAGGCGGAATAAGCGCCGGAGGGAACCTGGTAGGGTGTATTGGATGGGTCAGGTTCTGAGACGACGTATGTACGCGTTCCTGAGGACGACAGGTGTGGCTCTGGGGAGCTGTCGTCCTGCTTCTCATACATGGGCGCGGCGGTGGATGGGGTGGTCAAGTGATTGGTGGCATTGAGGACGACAAAGGGGGAGTGGAATGAACGAATGTAGGGGAGGCGGGGGAGGAGGCGCAGGCGAGCAACGGGGGGGAACATCGTGGTTGCGAGGAGACGAGTAACACTGGGATGTTCGTGCGAATATTGGGACACATGACCGTCCTGACAGGATGACATAACCCGTTCCCTTTGGATCGATGCTACTACCAGTCGACTTGACAATGACAATATTGACAGTCTTCCGCGGTTCCAACGGAGTTTCAGACTCCCGCGCGCAGATATTGTCCCCCGGAGTCTCTTTGTCAGGTTGTTGGCGCCGGAGTGGTTGGGTCCTGACGGATGTCCACCCACATTTCCGACCTCGACGGGGCTGACCTATCTTCCGTGGTTCACACATCAGCTTATCCTGCGTCATCTCCATTCACCTCCTTGCTTCTCATGCGTGTCTCCACCGCGACATGTTCAATTCCCCGTATCCACGCGTAAATCGCTCGGACGCAACTCGAACGGCTAATCACAGCACGCATGTGAATTAGTTCACCGTACGAGTGCTTCTCGGCCAGATCTCCCAGCACGAGGTCGCGTTAATTGGGAAATGCTATTGTCCTTTTAACCATATCCGTTAATTTAGGGTTCGTGGCTAGCCCGCTCGTGTTGTCATCGGTTGATGGCAAACACCGTACCCCAGTTCAGAGCTACCGTGTCTAGTTCCGATCGCAAGGTTCGCACTATTCCCTTGAAGGCAGCCGCATCTGGTGGAGCCACCCGATCTAAGCTCTCCGATCCCCTCTGTCTCAATCGCTGACCACCATTTCAAACGATATCCGGCAATTTTACTTGTCAAGCGATGTAGGACAAGAGCATAACCTTGTCGTCCTCCGCGGCTTGGACCACGATGATTTGAAACGCTGTGTGCTGACCTACCGGAACTTGCCAGGTACGTCACTAGAGATGCACTGCAGTCCCGCACCGACTTGCTCGACCCCCCGTAGCGGCGGATAGCCAAATCGGACGTTCCGCATGTTTTAGGCTTTATCGACGTTACGATTGCGAGTCCTCGGACATACTCAGGTTAAGCGCTCTTCCACGAAATTTTATTTGATTCACATATATGCCAGCGTCGTGTGTGATGTTCGCTACTGATCGTTCACTCCAACCCATGCTCTCAGGTTGCTGTAACTCAAGGTTCCAGGTGCGGCGTAAGGCGGCACATGGGTGACGCGGCGATCATACTTATCGATCGGACTTCTTGTGAAAGACGGAAAGGGCCACCCCTACCCACCACACTTGGTGATTTTTCATTCAAAAACAGGTGGTCTGGCCACCTTCGACCGGCTCGTTATCTCATATATTAGTGGGCGCGACCTCCACAGGGACTGATTATTATCATTCATCGGTTACAAAGCGACTTTCCGTGTGAGTGGAGACCGCAAACGCTCATCTGTCCAGGCCATCTGCTCATATGGAGTAAACAGTAAACGGCTGGACCTGCACCCTTCGTTCAGAGAACAATACAATTCCGGGCTGTCACAGCTTTACAGCCTTGGCGCCGTCTCCCCCATCGCGTAAAGTGTTCTACAGTGGCAACGATTTGTCAGTACGCCTCGGCGATACCTTGATCGCATGAACGGCTCGGAAGTCGCGCGCAAGTCTCTAGACCAGAATTGGAATAGGTCTTTTTTATTTAGATTTTCGAACCTTCCGGCTTGTTCCTTTTTTCGGGTGTCTCAGGTATATCCCGCTCGAGGTCAAATTGACGCGACCATCCGCCTGTTTTTATAACTGTCAGACCTCGGGCCCGAAACCAGGGTCGTCAGCATGCAATGGAGCCAGTGCCCCGTCTTTCTTGCCAGCCTTGCGCCCGCTTGCGGTGATGGGCCGTGGAATGGTGGCGATTCAGACGGTACGGCGTGCCCAGTATGGCGTTTGGGAAATTCTCATAAATGCTGATTGTGGCGGTCTTCTGCCGTCTGTCCTGTGACCTCGATATCGGTACTGACAGCATCCAGACATACACAATTCTATGGTTGTGACCGGCCAAAAGTGCTACGAGAAAACCGGACAATCTGGGGAATATAGGAATGTTGCCGGGTTGGTACTCGGTTCGTTTACTCGTTCAGGGGATCGTGTAAGACTCGGTGGTCATTTTGTCAAGCCATTCATTGCCGTCGTACATCATATAATGATTGAGTACATAAGGCCGATAATCTGCCGCGATACGGCAATGTCCCTGGCTACTCCAAAAGGCAACTCCATATTTGGCATCTGTCGTATATCGAGAGCTTTTCCACTCAGTGGGCCATTCCCGACCGCTACCACGGCCGCGATCAGCTACCATCTTCCTATCACGATTCCTTCTGTTCTCGCACATTTTCGCATACGAAAGATCCACAGCAGTTGGCCTTGTTCCGACACCGCTTTTGGTGCCACATGCACACGAGGTCCTTCCTCTCCTGTCCATTAACTTAAGTCCACGGACATCACTCAGGTCGAGTTTGCATTCAGCTCGGCACTTGTGTTACCGTCACCGCGGCTTCGCTTGCCTAATACTGTTCCACCTTAACCGATATTTCCCTGTTTCTTTGTCATGGCGGTTGCTCCGCATTCGATGCCCCCGCTTCCAGAACACTGGCACCCACCTTGTGTAGCCATGCGCTTCCCCAACCATTGTCACGGGACATCTGATCTCTATTCAAAGATCTTTATTCCTTGGACTTGTTCACGAGTCAAAAACTTCCCTGTCCGGTCCCTGTCAACTTCATGGTGCTAGATTGTCGGAAAGTCGATCTTGCTCTTGCTTCCGATTTCCGAATCCGTGAGCGTCTCTGCGGTAGCATTTATAAGGACCCCCTGCCTCTGTTTCTATGCCCATCATCCGACAGACGGCCATGTACCCGCTCTTTACCAAGGATGCCTCCGTGCTCATCGTGGCTGCCGGCATTGTGGGCACATATCTTTTCTCTCCCGTCCAATCTACTAACGTGTCTCCAAGGCTTGCCATATAGTGTTCAATCGCTTCGAGCCCGTTAACCCACTCTCTCATGTTGCCCTCCTCATCGCCATTCCAGCCGTCTTGACGCGCGTGCTGTTGTTCAGCTTCCCCTCTGTCATTCGCGTTGTGGCATGCACATACTTGCTCTATTATTCTACCATCCTCGTCTCCGTGCTTGCTTATCGACTTTCACCCTTCCATCCTCTCGCCAAGTATCCTGGACCCATCCCCTGTCGCATCTCGAAATTCTGGATGGCTTGGGTGTCTTCAAGTGGAAAACAGCACAAATATTATTATGAATTGCATCAGAAGTATGGTGACGTGGTGAGAATTGGTAAGAGGTTTTACTTACCCCCTTTTTACTTTATCTGACTATGCGAACGTCAGGTCCCAATGAGCTGTCATTCCGCAATGTGGAAGCAATCTCCCCTCTGATGGGATACTTTGGCCTCCCCAAAGGACCACGTATGGTCACTTTACCTGTCTTATGGAACACCGGAACTTACCTGTGGTAGATTGGGACGGTCGTATGGCTGAGCAGACGAACATCAGAGCATTGATATCCTTGCGTGATCCCGCGGAGCACGCGCGCCGCCGGAGGCCGTGGACCAGAGGCTTCAGTTCAGCTGCACTTAAAGGTTACGAGGAGATTCTTGGCAAAAGAGTCCACGAGTTTGTAACTGCGCTCGAACACCAACAGCAACCAGTCAACCTCGCTGAGTGGATTAGTCACTTTACGTGAGCTTTCTCACCTCTCTTTCCGGTTGCATCTTAATACGACGTCCATAGATTCGACTTTATGAGTGATATGGCGTAAGTCGCTCCTCTCCGTGAGCGTTTTTTCATCTCAACGTGCTGTGCAGATTCGGCGGAGGCTCAGACATGCTGCGTGATGGTGATAAGGATAACACTTGGCACCTCCTGGAAAGTGGACTGCCGTACGTACATTGATTGACTCGTATCAAGTGATGAACTGATTGGACTTTCAGACTCGCTTTAATTCTAACACATCTTCCCTGGATAGGGAAATACTATGTTAGGCTGCCTGGGATTGGTGCAGACTTGAAGAAATTCCGCTCGTTCTGTCAAGAGCGTGCATCGCTCAGACGATCCCAAGATTCTCAGTCCAAGGATCTATTCCACCACTTGGTAAGTAGTTTTGCAGCATACTCTCTGGATCTGAGACTGAGTGTACGATATCTCAGATCGATGAAGGGGGGTTTGAACGCTCCCCTCCCACATTTGCGGAGGTTGCTTCTGACGGTGTTCTTGCTATAGTTGCAGGATCGGATACCACCGCGACGACACTCAGTAGTTTATTCTGGGCGCTATTAACCCACCCCACTGCTTACCGCAGACTCCAAGCGGAAGTTGATCGCTACTACCCTCCAGGCGAAGATGCTTTGTCCACTGCGCACCACCCACACATGAAGTATCTCAATGCCGTAATGTGGGTTGTTTCGCCCTTGTATAACGCTGAGCATACTTGACATGACACCATTCCAGTAACGAGACTCTCCGATTGTTCCCACCCGTTCTCAGTGGAAGTCAGCGTGGGGCAACAAGGAGCAGTGGAGGAAAGGTTGTGGGACCTTGGTAAGTGATACGGTGCCTTTCCTATTTCCATGTTTCTCATTCCATCATTTCCAGCTTCGTGCCAGAGGGAACAAATGCTTTTGTTCATTTCTATTCTCTCCATCGGGACCCTCGTTACTTCTCGCCAATGCCCAACACATTCTGGCCGGAGCGATGGCTCTCCGCGGACGAGAGAAAAGCCTTGGGGTATCCGGACTCAAATGGTCCGGACAAGGACCCATTCAGGCATAATCCGGCGGCTTTCATCCCTTTCTCGTTTGGGCCCGCGAACTGCGTCGGCAAAAATCTTGCGTATCAAGAGATGCGAACTGTCGTCTGTATGATGATGCAGCGTTTGGATTTCCAGTTTGCAGACGGATACGACCCCGAATCCTGGGATCGTGATCTCAAGGATTATTTTGTGGCAACGAAAGGCAAGCTACCTGTAGTCTTATCTCCACGGCCTTCGAGCAGATGATGTTGCGAGAATTTCGCCTGTTTCGAGTTCACACTGGACTAGCGTAAAGCCATTTAGTTATTTATTTCATGCTTCTTTTTCTTTATTTCGTGGCTTTGTACTTCTAGTTGGTTCCCTCGATGCGTGGCATCCTGACTATGTTTCTAATTTTATGCTGGAACCGTCAGTCGGCTGAGCTTGAGCACCCCATTTTCAGCAAAGTATATATTCAGGGGAAGTTTTATCAGCGTTCACGATCGAACCAATCTGATGAAGCACAGGTTTGAGCGCTGAGCATCAGGTACATACCGCTGAGACAATTGTCGTTCAGCTATGATGCTCAGCCTCAATGGCTCTCATGACCTAGTTGTGCGGCTGGGCCTGATACGACAGTCACCAGACTAGATGCGAGGCCCTCGAGGTATTTCCGCCATTTGGAAAGAGGACATTGCAATTAGTCAATTCGACTGAGCTTCTATCCGTCCCTGTCGTGGTCGCTTGCAAGACATAGATTCGAAAGCAGATCTGCTTGTAGACGTCCCTGAATAATCGGGCTTGAATGAATTTCATGCACAGATACATGAATCAGGGTCGCTTTCAGGTACGCCCCGAGCTGAAGATCAGTTGATCATCTCCGAATGGCTGCATGCATGCGAACGCCAAGGTGGAGCGAATGGAGCCTCCGTTTGGAAGTAGGAAAGAGAACGCGCACCATAGCGGAAAGCCAACATGAGGTTCTCGGATGAAGATGCCACGGTGACTGTCTCTGTAACACCGGGCCCGGGACCGGGCGAAGACTCGCGTCATGGAAAAATTACTCCGGTAGCATCTCGACTTACAGACTAGCCAACAGACCAAAATGGAAGCAATTGCGCTCGAGATACTACTGGCAGATGGCCTGTGGCGAAATATCCCCAACGTCAGTCACGATCTGTCAACTGTCCGCTCTCACCGTCAAATCTCGGCACCCGGATGGGTCGTCCCAAGGAGGTCACCTGAATGCTCATTTGAGCGACAATGTTCTGGTGGGCATGAGGTGAGCAAGGTCACTGCTCGGTGGTTCATGCGGGTTCCGCTTTTCCGCCAGCTGGCACGTTCCTCGAGGACATGAACGTGGCATAACTTGGACAGCCATTACGTGGCTGGTAATGCGACCCTGCAACGGGCCGCCTGCCTTCCGAAAAACGAAACATTCGAATCTGTCGCTAGAGTTGAACTTCCCTTTTTCGTGCAGCAACCACTGGTGACCACCAATCAGAACTTCAAGTGAGTCCACGTTAGAACGGGACATATTAGCAGTGACTAAGAGGTTCAGATCCAACGCCGTTTCACTTAATCTGGGGACTGTCAAGTCGCGATACTGCCTAAACCTCAAATGAGCTTCTCGACAGTTCGTTCAAATCTCCATCCTGGCCGCCGCGATGGCGGCGGGATGCGCGCAGTTCTTGTGTGCGCTATCCTCGGGCGTACTATTCGGTGGTACTAATGGGTTCTTGTGTACCGGTGGGTTCTCATTCTCTTGGCCCGGATCCAAGCATCATCTTAAATGCACCGGAACGAAGGTCTGTATTCCGGAGCTCTCGTCCACCTGACAAAACTTCTACCTCCGACAGGATCTCCGATTTTCTACGGACGGTGGCCGCACTGGGTGTTGCCCTGTACAAAGAAGTAGTGCAATTTGACGTGTCGG
Source organism: Imleria badia (assembly GCA_015039435.1). Taxonomy (NCBI): domain Eukaryota; kingdom Fungi; phylum Basidiomycota; class Agaricomycetes; order Boletales; family Boletaceae; genus Imleria; species Imleria badia. The sequence goes on from MU130819.1 coordinate 85,615, forward strand.
GCGCAGTCACGCAGTCATTTCTACCGGAGCTCATCACAAGTAGGTGATCCTTGTCATATAGTAATATGCGATCAGGAATACAGTGCGTTCCGCGTTCACTAGAACGGCCTAGTCTTATTTCGGGAGACAGGAGGTCCCAAGTGCCGTTAATCTACGGTGTCCGCAATGATAATGCCGGTCATAGCATCGTCGCGGAACCGCCACAATGGCCTTCCCAGACGCAGTAGATCGGTGCGTGATCAGGGGTCAGATATAGTGATTGCTGGGCCATACCTGCTACTTCCGGATTCGCAGTCAAAATCTTTCCGTTGTTCTGGCAAACGCCGCTGGCTTCTCCTCGACCGAATTCCGTTAGGTTGAGGGTTTTATTGCCCACTCTCAGCACGCGGCGACCGGGGATCACAGGTTATCTTTCGTGTTCCCGCGTCGGGGGAGTACATCCGGCTGCTCTAGATGTATATTTCAAAAAGCCCATATGATCACGTTCCACAGACTCGCGGCCCTGATTCATTTCGGCATGCTTCATCGCGGACAGGCGCTAAGAACTGGCTTCCACTCGAGGCGACGTTTTCCCGATCAGTCAATTGTCTCATCAGATGCCTTATTGTGGTTTTTACCAAAGGTGGCCATCCGGCCTGTGTAAAGTTGAGTTCATATTCTTGCAGACGGATGTATGCGCTCGAAATTCTATTTAGGCGCTGAGCCCGCTAAGTACTGAATCTGCTTTATTTTATTTTATCTCTAGCAGGGTGATGATTGATGTCAAGGATAGTCGTGCCCCGATATGTGCGCGTCTGATCCGGGTGTAGAGTTGATGCCGACCTTGTCCGGATATGTTCCTTGCATGCTTTTGTGCGAATGAGGTTAGCGACTGCCGATGACGGCCAGCATGTTGACCGTAAAAACAAGGTGAGGAATAACGACTAGAGTTTCTACATTGAGTCCGGAAACAAATTGTATTCCCCTTCTAGACCGATTTCAAGTGTCAGGTGAACTATTAGAACTCCAACTACGATGGGCTTACCTAAGCCTTGGGCCACTTTAGGTCAGATAACCCGATTCCCCTGAACCTGCCACGTCAAAGCCCATCTTGCTTGCAATGTCTCTCATCCTCGCGGTGAATGCAGGCTCCTCGTCACTCAAGATCTCGCTCTATCAGTGGGTACTAAAAGACCCAAAGGCGCCGTACATTCTCTTGACATCAACCATCTCTTCCATCTCTTCTCCCCCTGCCAAGGCCTCATTTCAACTTGCCAACATAGTGACCAAACATCTTGACTCATTCGAGCCCTCGATTCGCGATCATGAATCTGCCTTCGTTTACTTTCTGGAACGTCTCAAGGCGGACGTAAGCATTGACCGTCAACAGGTCAAACATATATGCCATCGTGTTGTCCATGGTGGGGATTACACGGAGCCTACCATCATTTCAGAGGAGTCTTACCATCACATCAAGACATTGTCCGACCTCGCTCCTCTGTAGGTCCCTTTCGACTCTCCCGGCACCCTGATTAAACTGTCTTGTGGGCAGGCACAATGCTGCTGCGCTGTCTGTCATAAAGGCATGCATCAAAGCATTGCCGCACGCGCTGTCGATTGCATTTTTCGACACCGCATTTCACAGAGACATGCCTCGCCATGTCTCGACCTATGCTATCGATCAGAAAATCGCGCGAGAACGTGGTCTGAGGAAGTATGGCTTTCACGGTTTGAGCTGTAAGTGTCCATCCTCAGATTGTGCATCTGCGTGCTTATGATTTCAGATGCCTTTATCAGACGCATGGTTGCCGATTATTTGCACAAGGTTTGCATCTTCCCCTGAAAGGCCCAGGGTGCTCACATTGATTTCTCAGGACGAAGATAAATTGAATATCATTGCACTGCATCTTGGATCTGGGGCATCTGCATGCGCGATTCGGGGTGGAAAGTCCATCGATACATCTATGGGTCTTACTCCTTTATGTGGAATACCCGGGGCTACCAGAACAGGAGACATTGATCCCAGTCTCATTTTCCATTACATGAGCGAACCTCTGAGCCGATTGAGTTACGACTCTGCAACAAACAAAGAAATCCACATTACAAGGGTCTGCTCCTTATCTTCTTATTCTTTCTCCTACACTGACTGCAATAATTTAGGCAGAGGAAATCCTCAATAGTCAAGCGGGTTGGAAGGCATTGGTGGGAACCACTGACTTTAGGGAAATCACCAGAAAGGCCGACCTTTTCAATCCACCATCGGCTGCGACAGAAAATCCCTACACGCTTGCGTTTCACATTGTGCTGGATCGCGTGTTGCATTATGTTGGGGCGTATCACCTGTCCCTTCGCGGCAAAGTTGATGCACTGGTATTTGCTGGTGGGATTGGGGAACGAAGTCAGGAATTGCGGAGTGCCATTGGGGAGGCAGTCAACAGTTTGGGCTATTCGGCTATCGATGAGCGGATGAACCAGGAGCTAGAGCATCATGAAGGTACCGTTATCGACGTTGGAAAACATGACGGGGGGAAACGCATGTTGGTCTGTAGGACAGACGAGCAGTTTGAGATGGCGAGAGCGTGTTCACTTAATGACGAGTTTTGGCGTTGACACGGACTGTACATGTACATGTTTGGAAATCATGAATGAACAAGAGATGGGTTGGGTTGGGTTGGCAGAGAACCTGATGGCGAGGGAATATGGTTCCGTTACTGATTGATGCGTGGGTATCGGGTCCTGTTTTCAGGTGTGCACATATGCGAATTGTTCCTTTCTTTCACTGCCTTGGTCTTGACGCCGTCGTATCATTTGCTCCTCGCGAAATATAGCGTGCCTCCATGGAGATTGCATGCGAGATGTGAATATATGTTTCACGAGGCAGCCATGTCACCGTGACGGTGCACCTCAAAACCAGACACGACATGTCCACTGGTACTATCATGGGATGATCTCGTCTGTCGTACCGGTCTGAAGCCATTGATACAGCCGCCGTCCACCGCATCATGGTCCGGGCCATTGTCAGTGAGTCAGGCTTCTCGGGCGAATCGACAGAGATCCCTGATGAGGCTGGAAATGTCCACGACGGGTCACTATCAGACTCGGAGTGGCGACGGCCCCAGCGGCCTAAGGTGCATCATGCGTCCGTCTAAGTAAAACGGCAACTAGGCAACTGTTACAAGCAGCAAAGGCCCTTGGTTGGTTGGATAAATACAGGACCTGCCAGTGAAGGACTTCTAAACGTATCATCTATAAGTAACAACTGCAACTGTTCGTTCGCTGGTGGTCCACACCAGCCAGCCAGCCAGCCCGACAATAACCATCTTCGCTTACCAGGACGTCTGAAAGGAAAGTTTATCGACTCATAAATCCCTCGGTCTGGTCAATACAGCAGGTCAAGAACTGCCGATTATGTGAGTACACATCATTCTCGTCTTCACTGACATGAAACCTGGTCGCTTTGCAGCACGACCTCAAGGTACTGTCGAAATGAAGATCTAGTTGGTGTGCCCGCCTTCTTTCCCGGCCACTTAATAACTTACCGATCCGGGGCTGCTCGCTTCGACTCGACACTCGCGTAAATTTATTTCGCCGCCCAGTGCGGACCCGAACCTCAAGTTGTTGTTCGACGTGCCTCTCAGATTCATGCCATGGCGAGCCGTGACAGATTCCCCGACGAGGAGACTCAACTTCTCCAGGTAAAGGAAAAGACACCCCTGCCATGGAATCAGATTAGCCCTGTCTTCGTTGCCTTGAGCACGGAACCTATCTCGTCCGCATACATCTTTCCATTCATTAACCAGGTTGGTCAATTATTGTTCCCATACCATGTGGTATCTGACGCATCCGCGACGAATGGTCTGTTTCTATGAAAAAAGCTCATCGGTGAGCTCGGCATCACAGGAGATGATCATAAGATTGGTTATTATGTAGGTCTTGTCGTAGGCACACAAACGTTCACAGATATACTGCCATACTCATATTTTCGCAGGAATCTCTCTTTTTCGCCACGGAGGCACTCACGACGTGGCGGTGGAGTCTGTTATCCGATTTTATCGGTCGCCGACCTGTCATTTTACTTGGTCTTCTAGGTCTTAGTGTGTCCAACTTTGCCTTTGGCTTATCGAGGACGTTGGGGATGCTCATCATTAGGTAAGTGAATTCACCCCTTATCCGAAAGTCAGCTGAAGGGATGCCCAAGTCGATATATCACTGGCGTGCTCAGTGGCAACGTTGGGGTGATGAAGAGTATGCTCGGCGATATAACCGACCACACTAATATGGCCCGGGTCTTTACCATGGTGCCTGCCATTTTTTGCATGGGGGTTACCATCGCGTGCGTTCAGGCACTCCGTATTGCAATTCTGAGGCCTTCGCCGTTCTGTAGTCCGCTATACGGCGGTGCACTAGCGAAGCCGCAAGAGCGATGGCCCCATATTTTTCCGGGTGAATTCTGGAAAATGTACCCGTACTTCCTCCCGTCTTTCACATCTGGGTGCTTCACATTGTTGGCGTTTTCGGTCTGTGCGACATTCATGAAAGAGGTACGAACATCGTCATGTTTCGAACTTGTTAGGGATCACGCGTTCCTTTAGTCATTGCCATCGAAACTGGGCAAACGGCCTCCATCGGAGAGTTCAACCGTCGAAAATCCTGTAGATGATCCACCCATGCAACCCGTTTCAATGTGGACCCTCCTAAAAACCTATTCCGTGTTGATACCCACCGCGAACTATGGAATACTGGGACTTTTAGACATTGGCATCATTGTTCTTATGCCCTTGTTCTACTCGTCACCCATTGAAATCGGTGGCCTAGGATTCTCGCCACCCATCATCGGCACATTCCTTGCAATATTCGGAATCGTGGACGGCAGTGTACAGGCATTGTTCGGCGCAAAGCTCATACAATGGTTTGGAGCGAGAAAAGTGTTTTGTTGGGCCGTCTTTTGTTTTTACCCTGTGATCCTACTTTTTCCGGTCATGAGTGCTGTTGTTACAGCACAGGGCAAAGTCGGACCCATAATCTGGATCTTTATGACTATGCAACTCATATTTATGGTCCTCATGGATATATCGTTCCGTGCGTTTGCTCTGTCTCTGGGAAGATCGACGAACTCATCTTCGTCGTGTAGCTGTCGTTTTTATGTTTGTCACGAAAGCGGCTCCTAACAAGCAATCTCTGGGCTCGGTGAACGGGCTCAGCCAGAGCTTCACGTCCGCCGCGCGTGCGATTGGACCAGCATTGACAACCTCGTTATTCGCCTTTTCCAAAGAGTACAATGTCCTGGGCGGCAATTTGGTTTATGTGATCCTGGTAATACTCGCCACGATCTTGGTTCTATTGTCGCGATGTTTGCCAAATATGAAAAACGAGGAGTAGGGATAAGGAACTTGACTATAGACCCGTAGCACGCCACTAACTTGAAGGCACAAAACATGCAGAACAAGTTCCTCCTAGTACACATTATATATATAAGTATCTGCCGGGTTCTCATCAGATCATGACAACTAAAATCAATGTGATAGAAGACGTTAGCACGACGACTGCGGGGTCCAAATCAATACTGCACATCGGAGATACTTCAAATTATCACCGGTACCCGCACCGTGACTCATCAGCTAGTCTGATATTTACGTAAAGCGCCTCTTCGCACGATGAGCCACTCCAAGCCGCTGACATGTGACGTCTTAAAAGTTTACCATTGAACTCAAATACTATCGTTTGTTACATCTCAGCCTAGTCCACATAGTAGGTCAAGGACTCTCTTCCGTTCCAAAAGGTTGGCTCACGAGCATATAAACGATCGCAAATGGTGTCTTACAGCGTTGCACGACCTACTGAAGTCTCAGTCTAATGGAAAGTGGTATACCTCCCTTTCTTTCCGCGGTTACTTAACTTTGTGCGACCTGAGCCGCTTTGACACCCTTCATAAATTTAGTTCAGCGCCTAGTGCGAATTTGAACTTATCCTTCCTCAGATTCCAACCATGGCAAGCCGTGACAGATCTCCCGACGAGGAGACCCCACTTCTCCCTGTAAAGGCAAAGACACCTTTGCCATGGAATCAGATTAGTCTTGTCTTCGTTGCCTTGATCGCGGAACCTATCTCGTCCGCATACATCTTTCCTTTCATTAATCAGGTCGGTCAATAATTGCTCTCATACCGCAGTATCTGACGCCCATGCGACGAATGGACCGCTTCATATAAAAAAGCTCATCGGCGAGCTCGGCATCACAGGAGGAGACGATCGCAAGATCGGTTATTATGCAGGTCTCATCGTAGGCGCACATACGTTTACAGAGATGCTGCCATACTCATCTTTTCCTTTAGGAATCTCTCTTTTTCGTCACGCAAGCACTCACGACCTGGCAGTGGAGCCGGTTATCTGATTTTATTGGTCGCCGACCCGTCATTTTATTTGGTCTGCTCGGTCTTAGTGCGTCCAACTTTGCCTTTGGCTTATCGCGGACGCTGGGCATGCTCATCATCAGGTAAGTGAATTCGACCCCTTGTCTGAAAGTCGACTGAAGGGATGCCCAAGTCGATGTATCGCTGGCGTGCTCAATGGCAACATTGGGGTGATGAAGAGTATGCTTGGCGATATTACCGACCATACGAATATGGCCCGGGTCTTTACCATGATACCAGCCACTTTCTGCATTGGGATTACCATCGCGTGCGCTTGGGCATTCTAATTGGTGTATTGGGTTTCTGGGCTCACACCGCTACTCCGTAGGCCACTATATGGCGGTACGCTAGTGAAGCCGCAAGAGCGATGGCCCCACATCTTTCGCGGCGAATTCTGGGCAGCGTACCCGTACTTCCTGCCGTCTCTGATATCGGGGTGCATCACCTTGTTGACGTTTTCGGTCTGTGCGGCATTCCTAAAAGAGGTACGTACGACAGCGATGTGTTTTTAACTGGCTAGTAATCACGCATGCCTTTAGTCGTTGCCATCGAAAACCGGCAAAAAGGTACAATCAGAGCGGTCTTCAGTTGAAGTTCTCCCGGATAACCTGCCTACAAACGATGCACAACCCATTCCGATGTTGACGCTGATGAAAACATACTCCGTGATAATACCCATCACCAATTATGGGACACTGGGACTTTTACACATCGGCTTCCTTGTGCTTTTGCCCCTGTTTTGCTCATCACCCCTTGAAATCGGTGGCTTAGGGTTACCGCCACCCATCATCGGCACATTCCTGGCAATATTTGGAATCGCGAATGGCACTGTACAGGCGTTGTTCGGCGCAAAGCTCATAGGGTGGTTGGGAGCCAAAAAAGCGTTTTGTTGCGCTGTGTTCTGTTTTTACCCGCTAATCCTTCTTTTCCCAATCATGAGTGCTGTTGTGACAGCGCAGGGCAAAGTCGGACCCATAATCTGGATTCTTTTGGTTATGCAACTCATATGCATGGTCCTCCTGGAAGTGGCCTTCCGTGCGTTTGTTCAGTCCCTGGCCGGATTGATGATCTCACTCTCCTCGTGTAGCTTCCATCTTTATGTTTGTCACAAGAGCGGCTCCTAACAAACGATCTCTGGGCTCGGTGAACGGGCTCAGCCAGAGCTTTACGTCCATCGCGCGTGCGATTGGACCAGCATCGACAACCTCGTTATTTGCCCTCTCCAAAGAATTCAATATCTTGGGCGGCAATTTGGTTTATGTGATCCTGGCGTTACTCGCCACGACCTTGGTTCTGTTGTCGCGACGTTTGCCAGATTTGAAAGACGAGGAGTAGGAATATCCGATAGGATTTGAATGGTGAAATATCGGTAGCACGATAACATGCAGATTGTACAATCAAGTAGAGCTTCGCATACCAAAATACCTCGTATGCATTTCATATCTGCTCGGTTCGATGGAAGGCAAATATAAATGTATTTCTTGGTGATACAAGGTGTCGGTACATCCACGAGATCCAAATCAATGCTGCATCGCGTCCCCTTTTCCCGTCTTTGCAAGTTCGTTCCTACACATCGTCCGCGCGTGGCGTCACATCAGACACCTTCTGCAATCGTGCGACAGCCAGACTCACCGTAGCTGGACGCTAAACTCGTCTTCGATGTCGTCGTCGTCCCAGTTATCTTCCCAAAGCTTGTTCCCGCTCGAGTTGGCAACCCCGGGCGCGGCACCGTTCAAATGCGCCAGGTCCGTCTGTGAATCGTCCCAGTCTACCCCAATCGGCACGTGTGTCAGCCCCAACGATGCTCGATGAACGCGTCATACAGTGGGCCTTACCTGCACACTCGAATTCCTCAAACTCGTCATCCTCTTCTAGAACGCCAAGATGTGGTATGTCGTCGGATTTGGGCTTTTCTGGCGCCTTTGAGGCGTTCTCCTCTGGCTTGGAGGTGTTTGGCGTGGACGACATGGCTGGGGACGAGCGTCGGTGTCGCGGTCAGATTCAAGGTGGGTACGCGTACTACCGTGTGAATGTTTTACCACTATGGGCTTCTCCCCTTTGAGACATTGATACGGCACGCCGTTTCGGACAATATTATCCATCCTCTAGTATAAACCCTTTATACATAAATAAAATAAGGATAGCCCTCGGAAGAATGTCAAAGACACTGTCATCCAATCCCAGATCATGATGCGCACATGGCCGTCGTCGGAAGCTCGTCCGGAGCTTCCACATCGGAACACGCATCAGACAGATCGCTGTCGGTCATCGGACTGCTTTCGGTGTCATCAGATGGAGGATAGCGTTCGTTGTCATGCTTTGAACCCGCGGAGCCATGTTTCCTGTGTTTCAATTGTGAAACAGATGGAGTGGCGGGGATACTCTGCTCTTCCTTGAAAAGACCACGCGAAAGGGGATGGCTCGAAATGACAACCTCGGCAACACGTCTGCTTGGGATTCGGATGTAAACCTTCTCCGCAGACGTCGGCCTCGAAGTAGACCCAGTCAAAGTTTTACTTGGCGTTGGCCTAGTAGTTTTTTTTTGGCCACTACGAGGTTTCCGAGGAGCACTGTGGGGCCTATCCGAGGATTTTCGTTTTCGAGAAGCAGGTTTGCTTGCGCTCTGATTCGTGATCTTGCGTCTTTTGGCAGGCGGAGCTTCGTCTGTCACCTCGGCTTGCTCGCCTGACGCCGCTTCCTCCTCGCGTTTGCGTTTCCGCTCAAGCACGGCTTCCTTGGCAGCAACCTCTTTGGCAATTTCATCCATCAAGATGTGCGCAAAACTTTGGGCATCACCCTGCACCCACGCATCGAATACCCCTTCCCATTCCCGAGTCGGAACAGGAAAGTCAAGGTTGAGATATATCGACTTGATAGGAGGACAGCCATCCTTCGACTCCAATGATCGACGGGGTGACGGAGATGGGATTGATGCCCTTGATGCACACTTGGGCGTGGAGGCTGGCGAGTCCTTGGATGAGCTGGAGCCACGGGATCGTACGGCCTTTGAAAACTCGCGGACGATGCGCTTCGTTCCTGGAACCCTCAAGCTGGTACCCACGACGAGAAGCACGTCTGCCCCACTGCGGCCTTTTCCTTTCGCTCCTCCAATGAGGTCTCTCCTCACAACCTCCCCCACACCTTCACCGTCCTTGTGCGTCTCGTTGTACAATACAACGCTGGGACGGAGCTTACCCACGCCGCGAGCACGTTTGCCGACCAGCTGCCGTGTCTCTTCCATCTGTGTGCATTCCGGACAGTACGGAGGCGTTCCTGATGTCAACGAGTCCAAGTAATTTTCGAGCGGGAACGTGTGAGTACACGTTTGACAGTGCAGCGTTTGAAGCGTGCCGTGTAGGGGGATACAGCGTGGCGCCTCGACGGTAGGTGATGATAAGCGTGAATTAGGTTGGGAAGCAGAAGGCTGTGATGGGGTGCAACTTGTTGATGGGGTGGGATCTGTGGGGCCAGTGGTGGGAGACGTCTTTGCCTTTGATCGCGGCTTGCAACGCTTGTCTTCGAACTCGGGGACACCAAATGAGAGGCCAGACTTTGATTCTATCGCGTCGATGTTTTGTGTGTATACACGCAAGAGCCTCCCGCGGTCGTCGAGGACGCGAAGTAGCTGATGGAAAGGAGTGGGGCTCGCCGCCTGCGATAACTCGGATAATTGAGCGATCATTTGACAGAATAGCGAGGTTGTGTGTTCTGACTGTGGGAGATTGTGAGCACGATTTGCGCATTATTCGGGTGCGACGCAGATAGGGCGCGGTGGGAGATTGAAAACAAGCTGGTGTAGGCAGGAGGAGGACTCTTGGCGAGGCAGACGGCATGGAAAACACGATGGGGGAAGGCGCTCACATTGAACACGGATGCATCAAAGAGATCCTTTCCCGAGGAGAGGGCCTCTTTGGGATTGTCCCGCTTTAGGGTCTGGAATAAACCGGTTGGAGATCGGAAGTCCGGAATTCCTGCCTGGACAGAGATGCCCGCGCCTGGGATGCAAAGCAAAAGCGGGTGGTCGATATTCCGAACGATTCCGAGTACTATCAGGTGATGGAGACGCACCACAGACGACGACCAAGCGCCTGGCCTTCAAGATGGCTCTGAGAGCCTTGCGGAGGTGGTGCGTGACATCGTCTGGATGTACGAGGAAGGAAGGGGAGACGGGGGGAGACTGATTTTCATCGAGGGGGACAAAGAGGGTCATTTTGGACTTGTGTGATGTGAACAAGTGCCAGGTTGAAAACGAGAGGGGCAGCTAACCGAACGCTCGGTGGCGCGGGAACACACCACTCCACTTCAACTGCTTTGTGCCCGTTGCTTTATGATTGCTAGTATTTAAAGGCGAGGAGATCGACGGCCTCTCACTACAGCATGTCCGATCTCTGCATCCCCACCCACACCCTCACCCTCTGCGTAGCCCACTACTGGCGCGGCCGTGCGTCCGACGGCCAGCGCTTGCCTCTCCACTGGGCCCTCTTCCTCATATCAAACGCATCCTTGCAGTCCCTCAGTGCGAGCAGCTCTGGCAGAGAGGCTGCAGAGCAGGTCGATCACTGGGGCACGTGCTACCAAGCCATCGGCAACATCGACACCTTCACTTACTCCCGGACAGAGTACGAGTGCATGGAGATACTCGCAAATGCCTACAGGGGTTGTCTCCCCCTCGGCAACATCGATCCCGCAAGATCAGCCGAAGTCGAATGCCTGATGCAGCAGGTCGTCATCTATCGGGGAAGGGAGGATTGGAATTGTCAGAACTGGGTGCTCGCAGCAGTTGACAAGCTCAAGGCGAACAGCTTCTTGCCACCGCATGTTTCGGCCGAACGCATCCGCAGCGGGCTCCAGGACGTGCTGCACAAGTGGAAGCCGTAAGTACAACATGGTACCATTTCTTTGTTCCTTTTCCTTGCTCGAGCCTGATCATCGTGTTTCCAACAGCACACCCTGATCATATGTGCCACCAGGCACAGTAGATGCACTTACAATGACAATGATGCTTGTCGCACGCCATCAAATGATGTTCAATAATTAGTTCACGCAGTCGTCAGCGCGCACCTGGGCGAGTTGTCCCTGAGTGGTTCCCTATCGCATGGCGTGGCACGTTGAAGGCATAGCACGACGGTAGGGGTCGTAGGTGACCGGCGCACTCTGCTTCGTGTCTCCTTCCGTGCAATTGTGAAACAGACTTGGCGTAGTTGGGAATTTTCCGGGGAATGCTTTGTCAACAAATATTATCAGGCACAGTCACCAGGACAATTTGCTGACTCACCTCAAGGCTGACAGTCAGCCATCGCTTACCTGGCATGAGCTATTCATCGATGACAGCAAGCAGAGACTCACCTCATATCCGATCCGTCGGCACAGTAAGGAGTCGGATAGGCAATTCCAGAAAAAAACAGTTGGGACATTGTACTACGAGGGAACAACAAGCTCTGATCCAAATAAGAAACAGAAATAAAGGAACGACAGGTCCATGCTTTGTAGGTGCACAAACATACACAACTCGGCCCGTAATAATTTCCTGCGGGAACGTCGAGATTGGCTGATGTATAATTAGTAAGGCTGGGAGGTAGCAAACGGCATGCTTGGCAATCCGGTTAAATGTGAAGAGAAAAAAATAGAAACACGGCTGCAAGAGCCCGGAGAGCGTGACAGTGCAGAAGAGGTCATTGTACGAAGAGTGGAGGGGCGATTATTGGATCCTTGCAGTCTTTACATGCCTTTGCCAGACTCGGGATGGAGGGAGAGGTGCATGATTGGGCCAACTTTCGAAAGATCTGCAGAGGACATTCGTGACGGAATAGAATAGAGAAGGAGGTGCTGACCTGAATGTAACAATCCACAGGCTGGACACCGTTCAAGGCCCACTTTCCATCAATGATGATGAATGGTACGCCATTGACGCCATTCGCCCTAGCAGCCTCGATCATTTTTTCGACACAATCTAGAGCTTCTGTGGACTTGAGAAACTCGACTGCCTGGAGGGTGTCTGAGCAGAGGGACGATATAAAATTGGAAAACATACCCTCTCTCTATTCATAAGGCCAACCTTGACGGCCGAGTCTGCGAGGAAATCTTGGCGACTGATATCCTCACCCCTTGCAAAACAGGAATCGAAAATGAGAGAATTAAGCTCTTGCTGCATTGGCTGTCCGCCGACCTGGTATGCTTTCACGGAAAGCCTATGTGCTTGGGTTGAACGACAGATGACACCATCTTCGGCCCTGGGCGTGAGGGAGTGTTTGCGGGAGACACTATCAGCAAGGTGAAAGCGTACATTTTGAGGCCGGCCTTCTGGGCCATATCCAAAGCGAATTTCCACTTTGCCTCTGCCTGTTCCTTGCCGAGCTTTTTGGCGAGATAGGCTTTGCGGCTGGCACCCTTGTCCGCGTCGATGAGAGAGGAAGAGCACATGAGGGTAAATGGACGGAATTCGACGTCGAAAGTAATTGGCAGATCGCGGCAAGCTTCGATGGCGTCATGGAGGGACTTGTTGGCAATGTAGCAAAAGCTGCAAATCTGGGTAAAGATGAGCGGGGACGGGGATCTCGAGAGAGGGAAGGGGGACAGACATAGTCGGATATGACGATGATTTTTACTAGGCGGCGGTCTGGTTCTGTCATTATTCGAGGAGGGGGGAGGGAGAGGGAGCTGGGGAGGAGCGGGGCAAGTGCATGGATGGGACCTGCCTTTCGATGATAATATAGCACACCCGATTTCCTCAGCATCCACCGCATCTGTCAGCATCCCCTGTGACTTGCTTTTTCAGTAATATATTCCCACGATTACACCTCCGTTTTCCCATGCTTAGCAACTATCCTACATCACTCTAGAATATCGAGTTCACGATCCCACTTCCGATCGCAGCACCTGCCACACACCGTCAGTCTCGTTCCCAAATACCTGCATACCGCACTCACCAGCTCCAAAGCCCGCTCCACCGGCTGCAGATTGCGCCATCTAGTCACTGTCGTCATCCGTGCCGTCAATAATCACGTGACCACACTCACTACCTGTCCCAGTCCTCCAAACTTGCTCTTCTTCGCTGGCGCTTGCTGTGCCACCGGCTGTGGCGTCGGCGGCCCGGGCGGCGGCACATAAGAATAGTTCACCGCACCCGGGGGCGGTCCAGTGGGCGGATAGTATCCCCCCGGAGGTGGGTAGTGTGTCTGTGGCACTACAGAGTATGGCTGCGGCGATGGGTTTGCCAGCCCCGGAGAAGAGTATCGCTGCTCCACAGATGCCCTGGTCACCGACTGGCGTGGCTCCGGAACAAAGATGGGCGACAAGCTGGGAGGTGGCAGTTTTTCGACATAGTTGGACGGGAACAAGCCCTGTTTACCCGATCGATTGCGACCCGTCCACCAATCTGCGTTCGTCTCGGTGATGATCTCTATGATGTCTCCTGCTTCAAATGCCAGATCGTTGGGATCCTGCGCCTCTTGCATCAACGAGGCACACGACACACGCAATGGATCATCGTACCTCACTAGTCCATCCCCAGATCGCCCGTGCTTCTACTTTGGGTGGAGCAGGTGACATGTTCAAGCGCTGCGTCTTTTCCGTCAGCAACACGACCGATGAGTCCGCCGAGTGTCTCTCAGCATTGACAGAGAGCCTAGACAAGATCTCTTCTCCATCGGCCTCCGAGATCTGCTTGTGAGCTATGAGTAGTTCGACATTGTGTCTGGTCTGAGCGAGTATGTGTGCAAAGAGGGCATGAGGCTCGACCATGCTAGACCTGCAGTGAATCGCTCAATGGACAGGTCAACTCGAATTGGATTGGGCTGTTTATACTGTCATTGGAGCGGCGCTGATTACCTCATGTAACTGGCATGTTCATCATGGCTGCGGTTCGGTTAGCCGACAACGTTCGTCAGATCCTAGAGGCCTTGGTGGAGATGTAAGTATCGAGAATTTCGTCTCTCCTTCCATCCCACATCCTAGTGGGACATACTGGCAGATCAACTTTGTTCAATTCACATCTCGAGGAGCTCAGCGCGCTGTTGGGCATTGAAGCGGTGATAATGGTGGAATAATGATACCGCTTAGCCAAGGGTCCAGAGCTCTTTCTCCGCACAAGGTAGGGGCATGCTTTGACGTCATATCATTTCTCACTGGGCTCCACAGGGTACCGGCAGCTTTAGCATTGCACCGTCCGGTGAATGTAGGCGCTATAACAATGATCGATGCCCAGACCATCATCGATGCATAATACGTTGGCTGCCACAACCCCGATTTCCATTCGTGTCGATACCGCAGGTGGAATTTAAACGAAGCTCTGACATTAAAAGACACAGGTTTGACACCAAGGTGTGATTGGCAGCTTTGTCCCAGTGTCCAGGGGCGCAAAATTAAATGACAGATTTTCCCAAGCGGAGAATTCCCGACCCCTGGCCGCCGCGCCTGCCAGTGCAGCAGCGTTCGCATCCCACAAGACCCCACTATTCTTGCATTCCAATCGAGGAGACGCTGGTTGCGATCAACACTTTATGTACGAAGGAGGACATTCGTCGGTGTCGAATCTATCGATATTATGCCGAATAATTCGGACTAAGCATTTTCAGCGCATGGGAGAAATAGCTACTCTTTCGTCAGAACGCGGAGTTGAGCATCATGATGCCTGCGCAAGTTGGGCATGGATCTTGTGCTTGCAATCCGCTTGCGTATGTGTCCGACATTCGAGGATGCTGTCTGTCAAGTACATCACGAGACATTCAGGTAGTGTTAAAGTTGAAGGAGGGCTGCCCATTCCCATGATTCCTTCGCGATTGCTGCTCGTCAGGCGAGCAACATCTCATGGCCTTTGCGAGAGGTGAACCCTGCGAACTTGTTGAGTGATGACAAGAATCGTAGTCTTCTTCTGTCACGTTGTTCATGGATAGCTGAAGGGTACTTGGGATAGTCTTTTTTTTCGAACTATTAGAAGCTATACGCATCTGACAAGATCAGAATTGGATGTATCATTGTGATGGAGTGCTGTGTGTGTGAAGTTGGTGTGGCGTTATTTGGCGGTGTGCGGGACTAAGTATTCCTCTTTCCTCCACCTCCTTGTCTTCCTTTTTTCTGCTTCTCCACTGACCTTTCGCGCGACGTGCCATGTCCAGAGTAGGCCACTCCACCCTCGTCTCTGCCGAATCTTGACACCCTTCCCAGGCACAATTCTTGAGGGAGTACAAGCTCGTTGTTGTCGGCGGTGGTGGTGAGCAAGCATCCTTCTCACACCCTCCGCCATCCTCTCAGGAGTCCTCTGTTCAGGTGTCGGGAAATCCGCCCTGACAATCCAGTTCATCCAAAGCCACTTCGTCGACGAGTATGACCCAACTATCGAGGGTATCTTGGCCGTTGTCTTTCCCGAGCATGTTCATCATTCCCACGTCCCCAGATTCATACCGCAAGCAGTGCGTCATCGATGACGAGGTTGCGCTCCTCGACGTTTTGGACACTGCCGGGCAAGAGGAATACGGGTGGGTATACCCAGCGCAATTCGCGTTTCTCAATAGTAATCAGCGTTTGCTTTGCGTAGGGCCATGCGTGAGCAGTACATGCGCACAGGCGAAGGCTTCCTTCTCGTCTACTCCATCACGTCGCGTAACTCGTTCGAGGAAATCAGCACATTCCACCAACAGATTCTTCGCGTCAAGGACCAAGATTCCTTCCCTGTCATCGTCGTAGCCAACAAGTGTGATCTCGAATATGAGCGTCAAGTTGGCATGAATGGTACGCCAACACGTTCTCTTCACTGGAAACTCGTCATTTTTATAACAATTACTTGCCAGAGGGTCGCGACCTCGCCAAACATTTCGGCTGCAAATTTATCGAGACCTCGGCCAAACAGCGCATCAACGTTGATGAAGCATTCAGCAACCTCGTGCGCGAGATCAGGAAATACAACAAGGTAAGTTTGCCGCTGCGTTGACATCTCACATCGTGCCTGACGTGAAACGTAGGAGCAACAAACTGGGCGGCCAGTGATGGCCAACTCAGGTCCGGGTGGACCTGGCGTGTACGGTGGTGCCAAGGACTCGGGCGAGGGTGACCATAATGGATGCTGTGGTGGATGCGTTGTCGTCTGATATCGGGAAACCCTTTGGAATCATTCTCCCTCTTACAGTGTTTTACTACCTCTCCACCCTACCATGCTGCTCTTTTCTCTCTTTCCCTGGGGATTTTGTATATTCCAAACAATCACCCTCGATAGAGGTTCGCGCTTTATCCTCTCCAATTCCTAGTTATGCAGGATTGGACTTGTACACCTAGCTTGTGCTTCTCTATGTGCCATTAGAATTGGAATGAATGATCTTTCATTCTGCTTGGCACAATATTATATAGGACAGAATGGAAGCAGTCTGATCAACCAACATAATTGTTACTTCATGCGCCTTGAGAAGGATCTTTCTCGACCACTAGTCACCAGGTCGGTTGTCAGGGGAGTGTCGATCCAGAGATGGTAACTCACATGGCGGTCTAGACAAGTCCTCCTCGTTGACAGCTCTTATCGAATGAATCCCAAGGTCATAAAGTCCCGACACTCCGCTGTTGCCTCCCAACATTGAAATGCCGACAGTTCGGATACGTTGGCGAAACATGGTTATCTGATGCTGAACCAATTCACCGGTATTTGTCAGAATGAAATTGTCAAAGGGGACCTGTCATTGCGTATCAGCATCAACGCGCCGGCATCTGGCAAGCATCCCAGGACACCTGACGCACAAAGATATCCTCCCAGCCGCCGTCATTCCGTTTGAAATACAGGCGGTGCTGCCAAAGGTCTGTCGTGACCGGCCCGTCCGTCTGCAAGTTCACGTAGTATGAATTCCTCGTCCGAGGATCGCCGCCGAGGCGTAAGCGCAGCGCGAGGTATTGATGATTCGACACGTCGTCGCAAATCTCTCCAAACAACGACGGTCTCGTCTATGGTCATCCCATCAGACGTCACGAGGACTTGTCATGACAGCGAGGGGTCCATGCATACCTTTGTCCTGAACCCTGCATAACCGCCTCGGATCCGCCCTTGATACTCTGGACGGACCGCTAGCTTCATCTCTCCCCAAAAGCGAGCGGTGGCCGGGCTTCCGCTCCCCGCGTTTCGTTCCGGAGACGCGTCTAGCGCGAAATTGAGCGTGGAGGTCCCGCCAATGTCTGCGTCGCACCCAGTCGCGATTTCCTTGACGTCTTTCTGTGTTTGCAACTTCAGGAGAGTGAGGGGTGCTCGGCTGGGAGGGCTTGCGCCTTCCATGCGGAGGACTGAGAGTGAATCCAAGGGTCAAACATCACACGGCGCAGGGAGGTAAACTGGACGTGCTTTTGACAGCGCCATCGGCGAGATATTTCGTGGACCTGTTCAGATATGCGCCGAGGTGTGAAAAGGCCATGATGCCGTGTTGAGTCGTATTTGCGAGGATAGCAAACTCAGACTTGATCGAAGCAGTGCATACAGGTATATCATAAAAGAAGTGTCTCAAACAATACTGTCATTCGGTGCAAGTACTATCGTAGGGTGCCTGTTACTCGGAGTCTGTGGGCTCAACATTTGCGAGAAGCCGGCCGAAAGTTTCGACGCGACCTTGAGCCTCTTGGGACGACCGCGAGGGCCAGAGGGAGTCGGTCTACTCACCACCCCGCCCACATCTGCTTTATCGCCCAGCATCATCCCAGGGACGAGGAAACTAGCAAGTCGTTGTTGGTGCGCTTCTTGGCCCACCGCATCTAGGGGTTGGCTCAACGTGTATCCAGTCTCTTGCGACCAGACGGAACTCATGGTCGTACGTTGACTCCGAGCACGCATGGGACGGTCTGAAGGAGCTTGTTTGCCCATCACCCCTCCCACATCTGCTTTATCGCCAACCAGCGCCCCAGGGACGAGCAAATTAGCTACCGGTTGCTGGTACGCTTCTTGGCGCTCTGCATTCGGGGGTTGGCTCAGCGTGTATCCGGTCTCCTGTGACCAGACGGAAGTCATGGTCGTGCGTTGACTCAGAACACGCATGCGTCGTGGAGAGGGGGGACAGGAATCGGCAGTGTCTTGTTCGTCGCCGGTCGGCTCTGGGACTTGGGGAAGTGGCCGAACCTTGCGAACGTACATTATCTCTCCCGAATATTCAGAGTCGCTGTCGGTACAGATAGAAGAAGAGGGAGAATGGGGCGGTCGGGAATTTGATTCGTCCGCATTTTTAGCACTCCAGGGGTTGACGATCCGAGGAATTGGTGTCACAGGAGACGCAGAAGCTCTGGCGTCTGCTTGGTCAAGTTTCTCAGCAGAAAAACCTGCTAACACTTGTGATGGGGAGTAAGCTGCAACAGGAATGCCAAGTCGCGCAGCAATTGTGGAAGACTTGTTTGTGACTTCCCGAGACGAGAATGGCTGAGGCAACACCTGAAGATGTGAGAGGTTCAACGCGGGCGGAGCTTTGGATTTGAAGGTCAACTCCTTCGCACCCTTTCTAGGGGCGTTGGTGTCTTCCATCGGTTGGAACGAACATTGCTGATCCTGGGTCGAAGGCTCGGGCAGAGAGTCTCTTGTCACAGTGGAACGAGGAGAGCAAGGATCAAGGCCAGCCGTGCGCAATGATGTATCACCACCGAACGGTCTACCAAGCCCCGGAAGAGGGATGATGCCAGTCAACGCCAGAGCAGCTGTTTTTGTCTGAGCAGCCTTGTACGATGCTTTCTCTGCACCGAGGAGTTCCGTGTTCGAGTCTACGCTAGCCCAAGAAGAGTCGCGCGAGTGATTTGAAGATGGCTGTGCGGGATTGTATGTTGGATAACTTTTCTCGATCGTGAATTGTGAAAGGTACTTGTCCTGGGGAAGGATTGGTGATTCACCGGACGCATCATTGCTAAAAGTCTTCACCGTTTCTGCATCTTTGTCTGGATGAGGTCCACGGTGCACAGGTCTGATAACCCGGAATGTATTGCACAGCAGACAAACGTTTACGAAGCCTGAAAGCTGTCAACACGACGACCATCACTGCACATGCTAGAACATACCCAACATAGAGACACAAACATCGGCAAAGACACTCGGGACAAGTGGTACTGAGTGCCTCGCATACATCAGGATGCGCGTGATGCAGAATGGCAGCAACAAGAGCACAAATGCTTTACGATACCCCGAAATGAGCACTATGAATCATGAAAATCGAACATCTTACCAAGAGGGAACCTTTGAAAAAATGTTAGTGCATTTCAAGTCGTGACAAAGGAGAATCCTACCAGAACATGGACCATATGATTGTTCTGATAAATTCATGATACTCTGCGAATCTATCCACTCCCTCTCCCCGTTGATTGGTTGAGTTTGGACCTCGTGACATGTTCATGCTTAGATCCCTATGCAAGACAATGGATATAACAGAATAGACCGCGGTTGACACGAATGCAGCAAGGATGACCTTTTAGATTCAAACAGTCAGATGCTATCGCGTCCTTGTTATAAAATAACCATACTGGGAGTGCTTCGAGGGTAAATATACCGTTTGAATGAGAGAGCGTGATGCCGCAGGAGGATCCGGTTGGACCGTATACGTTGCTGTTCTGCAGAGGAGCCAGTCCT
This sequence comes from Imleria badia, assembly GCA_015039435.1. Lineage (NCBI taxonomy): Eukaryota > Fungi > Basidiomycota > Agaricomycetes > Boletales > Boletaceae > Imleria > Imleria badia. Next base: position 105,563 of record MU130819.1, read on the forward strand.
TTCCAAAATTGCTTTGAGTGTGCAAGAACCTAGTTAGTTCGGACTTTTCTCACCAGCAACAAATGCGATTGTCCATCCAAAAGTAACAAGTGCCAAACTGCGCCAGCGGGGTTGCCGTATGTGGAACACAAATGAACAGAGGGTGTGCACACCAAGTGCGGTCGTAAACCAGCAGGTACCCCATATGCCGATCTGCATCAACACAGCTGTAGAATTTCTAGAGTCCGGCATTTTGGTCTGTCAAAATGCGCCTCACCTTGTGCTGAACACATTGATCCTGCAAAAACTCGTCGGTTGTCAATGATAGCGCGGACAGGCGAGTTTCTCACCTTGACTCAACCCAGAAAGCGACACCCAGCTGAAATTAACTAACCCAGCAGCACTAATGAACATATTACTGAGAACAAGGCATCCACCATAATGGCCAAGCTGAGTGCGGAAGAAGAGTATCTCTGGTGGTCGGGATGTGCAGTCGTCACGTTGAAGAAACACCCTTGTGACGACTCGAATGGTTCGCAGGGCTATGAATGCGAATGCCAGGGTTGAGAGCAGGGCAAAAACTGCGACAACCTAGAAGATGATGTTACCAAGATCCTTGAATAGAGACATATAGAATTGCACTTACAATGACCCCTGTACGCTGGGATGCCGAAAGAGGTTCGAAGACCATGCCACTACTCATCCCATTCAGGTTCATCATTTCGTTCTGACGATGTGAGAGCTGCCAGCAGAAGGATAACTAAAGATGAAGCAAGAAGAATTAAAGGGTGGATGGATAATATCGGCGCAGCCGTCAAAGGTACCTCGCAGAGGCAAAGGCGGACCAGTCCGCAAAGAACGAAGGAAAGTGGTGGGTGTGTGAAGGAAAGAACATCCGAGCGCCTCCAGGCTAGACATACATAGCACGCCAGTTGGCGGGCGTGCGGCTGTATTTGGTAAAATGTCTGGAAACCTGTGTGAAGCTGGTCAAGGCTGCTTACGACGATCAAGGGCCACTGATACAGCCTCGGAGGCAACGTTAACTCTCACAGGCTCGAATTCGTCCTATCATAAATACTGAAATACAACTAACTGTCTTAGCCCACAATACAAGTTACCCCTACTTCTTGATGAAGAACTTGGCTATCCCTTTTGGTTCCGTTGTTTTCTTGCGCTTCGGTGTCCTCGAACGCGACCTTGGTTGGCTAGGTGCCTGGGCATCAGAGCCGTTTGCCAAGTCTTGGGCAAAATGAAAATCATCATGCTCCATGCGCAACTTAGCTAATGCAGCAGCATGATCTACTTCAGCCAGGTCCACTTCACTTTCGCAAATAGAGATTCTTTTGTTGCAGCGTTCGCAGACAAAGGAAGTCGAGGAAGCAGACACTGGCGTTTCCGTGACAAGGTGTACCGCTTCAGGGGGGGCTTCGGCGCTGCTAGACCGGGTGCGTTTAAGGGGGGACCGAGGGACTTCCTTTGGCTTAAAGAAACCTTCAATACTTTGCTGGCCTGTCTCGGCTGTCTCGATGCCCGTGAATGCAAGCTGCACTGCCGTCACGTTGAGGTCCTTCATGTTCCCAGTGAGTTCCTTCCATAACTTGTCGGCAGCAGTCGCTATCACATCAACTGTCACTTCGTGAGTGAAAGGGAACGCAGATTGCTTGGATCTCGACGCTTCATATCCTATGTCTTGTCAGCAGCATGCAATCCCCATCGAGAGAACGAACCTTTTCGAGCGTGCAAAACAATGGTTTTAGGCCATAAAGTGGGCACCTCTTCGCGTGCGTCCTTGAGTCTGAGGGCAAGTTCGGCGGCCAAGACGCGTAGCCACTGATGCCCATCCGCAGTTTTTGTAATAGGAGTTGGAAGATTCTTGGACGCAAGCATGCTCTTAAAAAGCGCAGATTTCTCCTTCACTATAAAAGAATGAGAACGATAAAAAACAACTCGATGCACTCAAATAGCACCCAACCTTCGGATCTGTCAATACCGCTGGAGGCTCGTGTTTGAACAATTATTGTCACCACAACTACATTGATAACCCACCGCAGAAGCTCATAAACCCACAAGGCATTGTCACCAAATTTGTTCTGCATTTCATCTGACATCTTTTTGTTACTTGGGAAGCTCTAACAATGGTCAACCAAGTATACCTAGAGGTACTGCCCTATAATGCAGAGTTGAGGAACGATCATCGAGTGCCAACGAATGAACCTACAGCAGATCCCCAACCGTCGAGACATCATATTCTTTTGCAAGGGCATCACCGAGCTTGCCGCCTAGGAACCGAATCTCGAGAAAATCTCAGACTTGTGTCGGATCTCACATCTTCTGCATACCTTTTGAAAGCCTATCGGATGGAGGTAAGCTGGTATGGCACTGTTGCGCAAGATGCTCTATAGGACTCATCAGAAAGACGTGCCAACATGCGGTTCGAGCATCACCTGGCTATTCGGCTTCTTGTAGGAAGCTGTGAGCTAAGAGCGAACGTGATGTGTGAATGTAAATAAACAACCATTCAATGGATGGTTGATGTGGACTGACTTTAGCGAGAAACTTATTTCGTGATATGCCCTAATGAGGAGATGAATCCATGATCGGGTTCAAGTTACATATCAAAGCGTACGCACCGCTGACATGGTATATCCAAGGTTCTCATGGACGCTGTCTCTGATTTTGGTCATCAGCTCCGCTGCGATCGATAATGCGACATCATGCCAAGTGCATGCCACGTCATCATCTGGAAGGTTGGTCTCGCCATCCTCTGTTTTTTCGGCCGAATGTATGAGGATGAGTTCACCAAGTTTATTCCAATCGACGGGAGGGGGTGGAGGTAACGGGCTTTCGACACCTTCAGGCGCGTCAGGAGGTACTTGTGCGAGATAGGGATAGCGTTTCAGTAGCTCCTCGCGGACGGGCCGAGTGAAGTCAATGAAAGCTTCATCAATTGATGCCTTTTCTTCTCCGTTGATGAGTGATCCGAGCGTCTGCCCGAGTTATGCATGGTCCCACCTATTTCCCCGCTTGGAAGGGCTTGTTTGAATAACTGGATGATCTTATTGCTTTCACGCCGATATAGGTCAAGAGAAACCTTGCTCAGAATAGCATCAGACCAATGAACACATGGGTTTGCTATCTTTGGTGATTCTATAGCAATTTGGTGGGCATACCTTGTGTGTTCGTGTATCGACGTCGGACCAATATCCTGGTTCCTTCTCGCCCTCCTTGTAGGTAGCGACGTGAACAGAAACTAGATCTGGACACTTGTTCTTTGCGTCCTTGATCCTGTCCATCCGCGATATGCCGAATTTGCGAGCTGGATAGCTGACTGCGATAAGGCTCTCCCATTGTTGCACGACAAGCGGCACACTAGGGTCAAGGCCCAGTCTAACCCGTTCGCAAGCAGCATAGAACGCATCGCTATCGCAGAGTGCAACGACCCGTAGAGGGTCTCTCACACCAAGATTGTGAGAGTGCAAATGGCGGTAAGTTATTGTTGGCCATAGGTCGTCATAACCTTGAGCTGGTGCTTTGCCTTTCCAGAGTGCGGCTGCTTTGGACTGCATGGTTTGTCAATCAAGTTTGATACTAGAAAGGTTGCCGAATGGCCGGCGAGTCACTCTCGTTGGGACTGCCATTAGGTCAGCATAGGATGACGAGTCGCTGGTGGCAGCGCTAACACGCTCAGCCAATTAAATGGATCATTTTGATCAAGTTGGCAGGCTTGAAACACTTGCTCCTCGGGGATACATAAAGATATTCAACTGTCAGCCCTATCAATGGCATCTTGACACTACTAAAGCGATAAGTACTTCAAGGTCCTTGATGGGCGTACTTTCACTCGGAGTTACTAGTATGACTCTGATGTAATTTCAGAAGCGTCGGGCTCGGAAGCGTGGTGCTCTCATGACTCCGTAGGCGAGCTATATTTCTTCGCACCCAGTTTCATTCGTCCGTCTTGCAGTTCTCTCCTTTTTTTCACTTGATGACCGAGGCGATCACCTTGTGACACCAGTTTGTTCATTATGTCGTCCAATCATTCAGGTACACCACAAGCGCTTCAAGAAGAGCCTGCTAACCTATCTCATTACGACGCGTCTTCACTAGATGTGCAGGATCAACAAAACACCAAAATCCTGTCAGATTCACCTCATGACATTCTAATTCGTCGAAGGGGTTCAGCTGCTACCACTACAGGGGTTTTCCCTATTTCTGAACGCACCCCACTTTTGCAACCCCCGCCTCCGATTCCGAGACTACATGAGCCAGGAGATAACGACGTACGTGATATTGCGTCTGCAGAACAGATACCGACCGCCAAAATGTTCCGGGAGGAACTTTGCATACTTGCCAAGTACTCACTCCCCATTTTGGGGTATGTCCAGTACCCTTGACTCTTCCGCTTTAATATTCATCCTATTTTTTCCAAGTACTCAGCTTGCCGAAATGTCTTTCATCCTGGCCTCGGTCATTTCCATAGGTCATATCTCTATGCTGGCCCTGGCGGCTGCCACCATGGGTTCCATGACTGCTTCCGTCACCGGATACAGCATCGTACAGGGTTTCGCGTCCACACTCGACACCCTTCTTCCACCTGCCTGGACCTCAGATAAACCCCACATGGTCGGCCTATGGACTCAGAGGATGGGTTGGTTTTTCGTATTCCACTCTCCATGACTTGCAGTGCTAACCAAACATTGTGAGATAGTACTCTACGCAGGAATTATGCTCATTGTACGTCCAATTACCTCTTCACACGTCGAATTCAGTGTAACCTCACCGAATATAGCCAATAGTAGCTATATGGCTCAGAGCAGAACCTATCCTTCTCGCTCTGAACCAAGAACCTGAGGTGGCACGACTTGCCGGGATCTACCTCCGCTGTGCATCCCTGGGCCTTCCAGCATATACCTTTAACTGTATCTCCAGGTACACCGTCAACTCTACTTATTGGCGCAAAAGCTGACTCACGTATGCAGACGATATTTTCAGTCTCAAGGATTGTTTGACATTCCAACGAGAATCACGCTCGTGGTGGCACCGATCAACGTATTCCTAAACTGGCTCTTTGGTAGGCGCCCACGGTCCTGATCGTTTTCTTCTGTTCACCCTTGACTACTTCCTTAGTCTATTCTCTCGGGTTCTCCTTCCCGGGTGCACCCCTCGCCACAGCTCTTTCCTTTAACCTCGTGTCAGCAGCTTCTATCTTCTATGGATATTATTATGTCCCTCGCACAGCATGGTCACCGATCACTCGCGAATCTTTCAATCCGGTCACGGGCGAAATTTGGAAGGGATGGGGTCTGTTAACAAAGCTCGGCATCGCTGGGGTGGGTCAGACAGCTAGTGAATGGTGGAGTTGGGAATTGGTTGCACGTGAGTATCTCTGTAACGTTTCCTCCTGAATGCTCACTGACAGGCTACCTGCTGTTAGTTGCCGCCAGCCAGTAAATGACTGTATATTCTGTCATAATTGACTCAGACTGATTGTCTGTCTGCTAGGCTGGGCCCTGTTGCCCTTGCGGCGCAGTCCGTGTTGTTGCTCTCCGGAGCGACCACATACCAGGTGCCATTTGCATTAAGTATTGCTATTTCTGTGCGGTAAGCATTGTGCCGTGCTTTCCTATTAAAGGGAAATCATTGACTGCTCATTCTTATCTGCACTGTCCTTTCCACTTCCTCCACAAATGTCTGGGATTGTGGTGATAAACTAGTATCGGAAACCTCCTTGGTGAAGGGAACGCGAGAAGGGCCGGGGTAGCTGCAGGAACGTCAATTGTAATGGCTATCGTGGTCGGCTGTGTTTTCAGGTGAGTGACGGACACGAGCGTTTTCGCCAACCCGGCTATCCCGATACGATTCCTAGCTGGCTCCCGTCTTAATCGATTTGCTTTTTTCAGTGCCATCCTCCTTGTCTTCCGCCACCAGTGGAGCTATATTTTTAACAGTGACCCTGGTATGTCCTCTCATCCTCCATGTTACGTGCAATTTGAGGTTGGAATTATATACTGACTGTTCGGCAGAGGTCGTCTCCCTTGTTGCATCCATTCTTCCCATTGTCGCACTGTACCAAGTTTTCGACGCATCAGCAGGCATCACTGGTGGAATATTTCGCGCGCGAGGAAAGCAGGTAAGCAGAAGAATGAATCATTGAGCATCCGCCTACCATTCTTTCCTTTTTAGTTTGCAGGTGCCATGCTCAACCTCTCTGCTTATTATGTCTTTGGTATCCCATCTGGATTATACCTTGCGTTCGTTTGTGGACATGCGCTTGCAGGTCTTTGGGAAGGGTTGACAATCGCGCTGGTGTATTCCTCCGGAGTAGGGCTTTGGATTGGTGTGCATGGTGTCGATTGGGAATCCGAGGTTTCTCTCGCGCAGGGAAGAGTTGGAGGCAAGAAGGGGGATGAAGCAAGGGATGAATGAGATCATGTCAATGAAATGAACGGAAACGGGCTGGTCCAGTCATTGGGGAAAACCCAAGTACTTTCGGGTCAGCATAGATGGTGATTATAACGCATTCAATACAACTTTAGCAGTAATAGATCATTGGGGGTCAAGTCTATAGATACTGCTATTGTGACAGCCAATATTATGTTAGCTTAGCTGAAACATCAGAATCGCTTCTGGGGAGTCTAATCAGTTTCCATATCCTCACTCTCACCAGCTTGTTCTACCGAACTGCGCATTCAAAACACATTGTTCAGTGTCGCCATCTTTTTCGCTGTCGCCTTGTGCTGGTAACCATAACAGTTTTCAAATTTACTTACTAGATGCCTCTTAGTGGGGACGGGACTGTCGTTGACCAGGATACGAATGTGGGACGTGTCCGATTGCACGGAGGATTCAGAAGCAGGACGCGAGAGAACCTAGGAGAGGACCCCACATCAATACTGTCAGCACCTATGACTGTGACCGACACGTGAGGAGAAAGGATATAAGAATGAAAGCTGGGGACATACGTTGGAACTGGACGTTGGTTGCAAACGACACGAGATCAGTTATTTTAAAGGACCGATTCGCGGGACGTGGCCGGTTGGAAGCGGGCCCGACGCGGTGAGCGTCGTCAGGTTCAGCGCCGTGAATGAGCACGCGGGGCTGTCAGGAAGGACAACGCGACCTATTGTTCTGGACAACTTTGCCAGTGCGTCGCGTCGACGTACAAAACGTCGTCGAGGGGAAACGGGCGGTGATCAGTGTACAAGGCCGCGTTCGTACTCGAGTTGGGCGACTTGTGCGAGATAGGAAAGCGATCAGTAGCACCTCGTGGACGGGTCGAGTGAAGTCAACGAAAGCTTCGTCAATGATACCTTTTCTTCTTCTCTGTTGATGAATAGTTGTGCATGGTCTCACCTATTTCCCCGCTTGGAACTTCGGGCTTGTTTGAACAACAACTGAATGATCTTATTGCTTTCGCGCCGATGCTCAACACATGGGTTTGCACGACAAGCGGTGCCGAACGGGTCAGACTGCGCCTTGACCATCATAGTGTGACACTATGGTCAAGGCGCTGCGTCTGACCCGTTCGCAAGTGCAACGAAGTCGGTCTCTTCCACCAAGATGATAAGAATGTAAATGGCAGTAAGTTATTGTTGGGCGATGGGTCATTATGAGCTGGTGTTTTGACTTTGGCTTCCCTGAGAGTGCGGCTACTTGGACTCCTGCCAGTGCATGGTCTGTTATATAAAGTTTGACACACACTGTGGGAAGGGATTTGCACGATAGTCGTAGCATATATCGCATAGCACCCAATTTTCAGCAATGAAACCACCAAGCATTGTTTTGAGTGATGCGCCTACATCGGGGTTTTGACGAAAGTCTTATATGACCATATATTACATTGCCAAGAAGTGTATATTCTAAAAGTTGTATAATGTAGTATACTAGTATGATCATACATGGCTAGGCCGTTTCGGCTATTAAGCAAAATGTTTTTGGCAGTGCATCTGGGGATCCCACGTCAGATGTCTAATTAGAGATGTATTCACGCGGTGACAGCTGCTCTAAGACGACGGGGTTTTTGAAATGTAGGGCCTCTGGCAATAATTATTCAATAAATCGGAAACCTTAGACA